>JAOBRD020697345.1:0-14589 GCA_027575215.2 Hydrozoanthus sils
GGAAGAGTGATGTCGCTGCAAGGTTTTTATTTCAGTAAAGCGTCAGAAAAAACAAATTGTTTGCCCGTTTCCATACATTATCTTTATAGAATTTCGGCATGCAAATATTTCTTTCTATCTAGGGTGCAATTTTTGTGCAATTTGTTCGATTTTTATTTTACAAACAAGTACCAAACACCGAGTGTAACACGTTTGGACTGCGCCGCTGGCCCGCAGATGCATATTACGTAATAACGTTAACAAAATGACCTTATGCCAGATCTTTTGCTTTTAATGCTCGCTATTTGCCTATTGTGCTCGATCTCAAAAGGGTTCCCTTTTTGCTGAAGCCGGCCGGAATAATGTGCCTGGCCCTAATAACAGTGACTTAAGGGTCGAGTATGGTCAGTATTATCTGGACGGTCCAGATAAACGAAGCCGTGGTACTTTCATCCGACTAGAGTAACTTTTATCGTTCATGGTCAACACGTCGTTTAGTTTTTGGAAGGGAATCTGCCACCGAAAGATGGTCCTCGCGTTCGATAAACCCAGGATAAGTCACTGCGGGTGAGAGAAAAGCCTGACGATGTGTTTATGGCCTCCAACAAACCTCTTTTAAAAGTGTTACAAAAAGTGATTCAGAGATTCAGAGTACATTACTTCTAGTGGTAATATCTTAGGAACTGCGCCCTAAATACTATCGTTTAGGATACAACGCCCATATCTTTTAGGAGTCAATCTCCCCATCCCCCTGTGCGGAACCAATTTAACCGATGTGTAGCAACGACGCGTCACAGACTGCAAGTGCAAATAACGTTCCGTTAAAAGTTGGGGGACAATATTATGCTCGCAAATCGCACTTCTAGTCCGCAGCAACAACTGCCCTCTCATACTTAAAGAAGTATCTAATATATATGCAGTGATTTACACTATTAACAGTATTTGGACAAAAATCTCCAAATTCCCATTTCAAATGCATGAAAATACCAACTTAATTAAATTACTTTTTAAAAACTTCGAAGCTCTGGAATCGTATAGCAAGGTACATAAGACTTCTGCGTGGCCTTTGTTTTTGTATTTAATATTTTTTAAACTTGAAGAACACTTGCATGTCCCAGACAATAACTTGGAAGAAACTTTTCTGTTAGGACGCCAGGCTGAAAATCGGTCCAAATTTAAGAACATGGTAAGAACACACCCGAGGCTGAGGAATTGCCGAGAACTTTATTTTGTTACATTACGGATCATGGATTTACTCATTTGATTTCTACAAAGCATGTTTTCAGAAGGTAATGCATCAGTTTCAAGAGAATATAAAAGAAAACGAGAGCACGCTATTTTGTATAGGAAGCAAGACATCTTTTTGAGCTTCGTTGTACTTTTTTTTTCCTTTTAAAACAAGTGTTTACACCAAACACGTTCGAATATTTTAACAAAAACAATTTAATAGCGTTTGAGATTAAAAATCCCCCAAATAATTAAGAACATTATTTGAGCCGTGGCCCCAAAATACTTTCTTAAAAAGAGTGTAAGCAAACAAATGGTCTAATTATCTTTTAATATTTTCTCAACCATAGTTCTACGTTTATAAAAAAAATGGTAACCGAAAAACAAATAAGAAGTTCAAGATCAAAAAAAATAACCATGAAACTATTAGGATTACTATACTCAAAATAGATCAGGAATAATTATTTAGCTCCCCACAGATTCACACTCCCGTATCCAATGTAGCATGCAGTTTCTAATTTGAATGAGAGGAAAACACCATAATATAGCCCCACCCACACACAAAGTTTTCGAGTATAATAAAGACATACTTGTTTTGACAACAGCTGTTGACAATGATAATTTAAGTTCCAGAAGAAAACAAGAACAAAATTTTTGTTATTAACATTTAATGGTATTGGATAGTGTTCGTCTAGCTTGGCAAGCACGCTGAGAACACAGCTTGTTGCGCTAGCTTCTGCAAGCTTATCAGCAAGAAAACGACAGGTGATAGTTATTTTCAGCTAAAACTAAAAAACTATTATGTTTTATCTGCCCACAAACCACCATGGTTTCCCCAAATACTTGCATGTTGTTGTTTATTGTTGTGTAAGAAAATTTAAGGTGCTTCTAAGATATCAAAGATGAAATCAACTGAATGTTGAAAAAATATGTTTGTCATCGCTAGGTGCTCTACAAATGCTTTTTTTTCAAAGTTACAGTAAGTTTTTCTTACTCTGCAAGTCTTCTGAAATTAATGCTCAGCTTGCCAAAAACAAAATAAACCATTTGTTTAAGATTAAACTAAATCTGCCATCCTAAACATGAACATATGTTGTAGCATAACAAGTAAAAAATAACACAACGAGTTCAAAGGGACTAAACTAAAGTCTGCACAAATTATTTAAAAATGAAAAGAAACAAAACAGTTTTACTGGCTGCTTGTTAAATCATGTTGTGACTACTGTTCAGACATAATTTTATTCATCTCATTTTGAGAATTGAAAGCTTATTAAAATAAATTTGGCAAAGAAACTGGCTTTTCCTGTTGAAACAAGCGTGTAAAATGCAATTTCACTTTCCACTCCTGCACGTAAAAAGGGGGGTTTCACCTGTATGGTAAAAAAATATAAATGTACAGGTTGCAAATAAATTTATCAATTTCAATATCTTGTCATTCTTAAAAAAATTGTCACATTCAACCTTGCTTTCCTGTTGCTGCAATGGCAATCACGGCGGACTTAAGAGATTTGGAAAATTACTTTATCCAAGGATATGTGTTCGGACTGATAGATAGATAGTCTTTATTAAAACCATCAGGTAATGCATATAATTACATAGTTACAGAAGATAAAGAAAACAAAAATGAAATTGTATACTTAAAATTTGGTTGGATTGAACTAGTTACAGTGTAGTTATCTGTGTTAAAGTGTAACATTACAATGAAGTATGAGATGCCAGAGAATAAGTGGTTAATTAACCCTTTCATTCTTAGTCAGGTTTATTCAACATCTCACTTATTCTTACCTAATTATATTCAAATCTAGGCATTATTTGAGAAAGTGGAAGTTGATCAAATGAAGCAAGCCAGTGGAGATGAAAGTTAGCAAAACTCTCCATGTTTGTACAATGAAAATACACCAGTGGGTTATGCCTAGGAGAGTTACTCACCAAGAGATAACAACTCTCCTGTAATTTGCAGTAGGCAATTTTTAGGTAGCTTGGTTTCAACTCATGCTCTCCTGCATTCAACAGAAAATCTTCCACATTTTAGAAAGCTGGGTGATTTTCATGCAATTGTAAAGAAAGTGATGCAAGACAAAAGGTGTTCATCATTATCTGAGACTCTATTAGCAGTTGAATGATGTGCAACCAAAACTGTCTGGCCAGATAAAAAAGCTTCCCGCATTTCGAACTAATGGGGTTGGCATTTTTTGCTCACAATCACATGGTGTCTGGTGTCATTAGAACTGAAAAGTTTAAAACCAGCTAACTTAAATTTGGAGAACGAATTATGAGATTAAATAATTTATAACAAAACAAAATTTACAATAAGAGATTCATTAGTGTGCTGTAAATGTTTGCACAGTTACAGCAGACTTTTCCACAAATACAAAGTATTAAAGTAAGGCTGTGATTGTGAAATCTGGCTGGTGATAAAAATCATGATCAGCAATGTTGCATGTGGAGACAGCCAGTAAAATGGCACTAAAGCAGGGGTTTCAATAAGTTTTGAAGTACTTGGTAGACCATATAAAAGTAGGTGGCTGTATCCTTAAGGAGGTTAGCAAGAAACTCGGAAAGTAGGCGGCAGTGATTTGAGAAGCAGGCGGCAAAATTGGCCAGTTGCCGGCTTCTATTGAAACCCCTGCTCAAAAAAGGCCTCATGGGTCAGAGGGAACTTAGTCTATACTGAACCCTAAAAATAGTTCTCAAGTCTAATTGTAAGCAGCCATGGAAAGCTGAACATTTTGGCCTTATTGGGCCTCATCAGTTTGGCATTGCTCACAAAGAGGATCAAATTCCCACAAAAAATCACTACAACTGCTAATGTAAGCATATTGCAATTGTAGGATCTGACTAGTGATGAAAAACCAGTAGTGTGATTTTAAAGGATAAAACTTTGTGTAGCTAGAACAATGTTATTATGAAGTTATATAAATCCCCTGAAGAGTGATTGAGTTATCATGTACTAAACAGGCTTGTTGGGATCATAAAAGTATATTCACTTTGCTTATTTCCTACAACACTATAAAACACCCTCTAAATTCACATATTGAGCACTACATGACATATAATATATAATATTATATATAATTATTATATTACCATTACCATATTATTATATCATTTTCTATAAGCATTTTATACTGCACATCTGATGAAAGACACGTGAGCTGCATTAACTTTCTGACCATAATAAAAACTAGAAACTTTTCATGTCGTAAAACATATTAATTTTTTATAATAATAACTTATAAAGTTGTGTATGTTTTTTCAATAACAGATAGGGAATTGAACCAATAACCTTCCATACCCTACTCAGCTACTCTTAACCACTGAGTCATTGCATGGGAAGTTGATGGAAAGAAGGGCACTATGGGAGTTGAATTAATATCTACAATTGGTGCAAAAATTATTGCCCAAGACATTTTAGACCTGGAAAATAAACTTTGAAATTCTTGAGATTTTTTTTGCCTCGCTTCTTTCAAAGTAATAAATAAATCAATACTAATAAAAAAAATTTAGCAGCAGTTTCTTCAGTTGTTTGACTTATAATTACAGTAATGCTAATTCTGAACATATCTAGCCAAATCAACCAAGTTAAATGTTAACGTCCTGCTATGGGTAGCAGCTACACAGGGAGAGGGGTAATTATGTTTAACAGTAATGATTCGACAAAGGCAATTTAAACTTAGACTGAATTAAGAAGATTTCACCTGCTTGCTAATTGAAACCTATACTAATGTTAGCAGCTACTAAAGACCAAACATACAGTAAACCTTTTTTGATATGCTAATTATTTGCATCTTGCTAGCCATGAGAACAGTTACTAAAATAAGACTTGTGACTAACTATTTTTACAATAAAATGTATCAGGCAGTGTGCCAACGCTTAGCATCAGAAACAATAATAAGTAGCACTTTTTTCTACACAAATAACTTCAATCCACTATTCGTATAAGATTCCACCTAAAAAGTGAATTTTTGAAAGAAGAATCTGGATGTATCTATAGTCACACTATTTATCGTATGAGTGCCACCTCTCAGAGTCTTAAAATTAAATACGAAAGAAAACTGCAAGATGGAATATCTGTAGGAATCAAATATCTCTATATCTATGAGGCTTTTGAGACCAAAAATCTTGTTAGCTTTAATGACTGTTACCACTTCTTTTGTAAGGCCTAAAAACTTTAACCTAGCTGTACAACACGTCTATAGCAGAATGTATTTAGACAACTGCCACAAAAAAACAGAAAAAATATATCTAAAAAACATATTCTCAAAGGACAACTGCTTCCTATGGTAAAGTTTGAATGAGAATTGTATGACACAAGTTTCCCCAAAGATAAACCTGACAACATATTAATATTTTTGTCAAATGGTGAGTAGATTGATCAAACACAAGTGATATGTACATAATTTTCCTAAATACATCTTGTGATTCATTTGTGTGGGCGATATGGTGTCATATTCTATAAATCAACTTTTGAACATCTTGGCTTAGTAATTGTAAGACCTCATTTGATATAATTTATATGGTTTAACTTCAAAGAGCAAGTTTGGTCACAAAAAACTATTCAAAACTATTAAGTGTTACTGTTTCTCTAAGTTTTGACCAAAATTGTTTTTTAGAAATAATTATTTACCTTGATAGAGGAAGAAATTTGAAGTGTACATTTTTTAAATTTTTGTTTAAGTGAAAAACAGCAAATCTAAGAATCCTTTCATATTTTGGGAATGACATAATATGTATGGTAAAATGCAGAAAGGAATTGCGTTTTTAAAATTGTCATCAGTTATATATTGTTTTAATTAACATGCGATACCTGCAAAATTACTTAAAATACCAGCAGCTTCATTAATTTTACTGAGCAAAGCTTATGTCTATGATGAGACAAAAAACAAGTTTCTGGAAAAAGATGTAAAACATTTTAGCATAGACGTACAATCTAGTATCCACTCTCTATGCCTACCTTTTTGAGTTTGAGTAGATACCATTTTAATCAGTACGAAAAAAAAATTGCAGATAATTTTTTTATTTTTAAATTTACAGTGTAAACTGACTGCAAATGTCTTTATAAAGATGTTGCAAAATTTTGCTGTCATTATCCTGCATTTGCTAAAGTTTTCTCTCATAATACATCAAAAGTTAAACCGTTTCCAATGTAAATATCAAATTAAGTATGTACCTTTGATGCATTTCACTTTCCTACACTCTATCACCACAAAGTTCGCTGATCTTGTTATATTATAAAACAATTTATTCCAGAACTCTATCAAAAAAGGTATCTCAAGCATCCTTAGCTTCCAACCACTCTTATACAAATAAGAAATTCTTGACATCAGATCACTGCTTCCCGTCACACGCTTGCTAACTCATCAACTCTTCTGATCATATGCCACTGCCTTTAAAAAACGTCTGTTTTTCAGACACCCCAATCAACAAACAAATCGCCCGTTTTTGCAGCAAATGTTACATTCCTTTAAGATAAAGTATTGGTAACTACCAAATTACAGACAGTGTAAAATTTTAAAACTTTTAAAACGCTGGTAGACAAAACTGTAGAAATGTCAAACCTGTTTCTGCCCCTGCTTCTGGCTAAGACATAAAAATACCAAAATTTCTTAGAATTTACTAGAATACATCATCAAAAAATATCCACAACAGACAATCAACTTGCGCTATTTTTGGTATTTTTCATGGAGCTCTCTTACATATTATTTCTTTTCAAAAACGAAAAATAAACAGTGATAAATATAGATTGAAAAGCAACAAAGCCGTGTTAATGAGAGAAGTAGAAGAGGGCATTTTACTTCTCTCGCCTAAAACGGAAACAGCTCAGATATGAAAGAAGGGACTTTACCCACATTCAAATCAAGACCAGTGAAATTTCTAAACAAACTGGGTACAAGACTTTCGGTTTATTTTTCTAATTGAATTTTGTAGCAAACATTTTTTGAAAATCTCAAAATATGATAGCAGAACTTAAAACGTAGATATGCCATTCACTGAAACGCCCCAGAGCAGATTTTATAACTGGATATCGAACCTATTCACCCAGTTGTCAAGGGCATCAGGATGTGTCTGGTTTTAATATTCTGAGGCCTTGCAAATTAAGAAAAAATGAACACGGAAATGTTTTGAAAATAATAACTAAAAATTCAAGAAAAAAATTATAACAAATATGTTCCGCTTACCCAACCACCTTCCTTTTCAATCCAGTCGCTGAGTTTACCGATAAATTTTCCAACCCAATCGGTGACTAAATCTACCAAGTCTTTCATGTTGTGCTGATCACAGTAAACCGCTAGCTTGCCGCCAAAAGCATACAACGCCACAATTCTGCCCCAGTTGATGCCATCAACAAAAACTTCTTCGGCTATCTCCTCAAACGTTTTGTAGGCCGTATTACGAGAAATATTCAACTTGTGGCATAAGTGGTTTAATAACGAAGGATACTGCAGTTCTATTTCGTCCGCGAGTCTACGAAGTGTGGCTGCCGTTTGGCTAATGGGTTTCGTGTTGTTCCCAAGCCGATAGGAAATAAAATCTTTTGCCAGAAGCTCAGATTGTCTAGCTAGGGCAGACAAATTGCTTTTAGTCAATTTGTTCGGGTTGTGTTCCATGGAACACCTGAATTTCTGTCCACAGCTTCTTCTAAATAATCACTCGTACACATTCAGATCCTGAATGTTCACAAACAACTGGCCAACTCCAAAATGTCCTATCCATGTACCGTACAATTCGTTAAATCATCGAAGCAGTGTTGCGTCAAGCGCCCTTTCCTTTTGAACAAGAAAGGAAAAAAAAGTTTAAATTCAAGGCGAGCTGGTGAAAAATGAACAAAATAAAAGTTCTGAACTCAAAAGATGGTCGAAGTAGTATCAATGGATGTACTACAAACCTCCCGAGATCGACTACCACGGGCAGACGCGACTCCTTCAATCGATCATCAAGGACATCGAAATTTTTGAACTATTTTTGGCAGCAATTTACTAGTATTTTTTGATTGGCGGGTAGAAACGGTGTTGTCACATATGTTAACGCAAGGCATATGATGAACGTCTCATCGTCAAAATAGAAGCTGATTTACAAGTCTGATCCTGTCCTTGGCAACAAACCAGAACTAAGGCTTCTGATTGGTCCAAAAATTCAGCTCGTCAGCCCTATTTTTGGCTCACATATTTCTGCCAGAAAAATTTCGTCGAGCGAATAGAAACAAACAACAACAGAGAAAGAGCCCGGCTAGTTTGAAAGCGGCGAGTTTGAACTAATAAGTAACTGGAGAGAATTCGCCCTCGAATCACACAACCAGAAGATCGCTATCAAGAACTGGTGGATAGTTTGCGCTGAAAAAACTTAATGCACAAGACCTGCCACAAAAAGGTGCTAGTTCGCTGGAACGCGTCCAACATTCAGAGTAAGGCCTTTGCTTTGTGAGGGCATTGGAGAAGTTAAAAGCGGCTTGTAACATTATCTTCAAGTATCTGCTGCTTATTTTCATCGGAAGGACCGACGTCTAAGAAAAAAACATATTTGGGTTTGTGATCAAGAAATCGTCTTTTAGGCACTGGGAGGAAGAACACTGAAATTGAATACCTTTACAGCGGTTTGCAAAGCGCCGTTTTCGCTTTCTGCTGGCGGAGTACAAGAACTGAAAAAGCCAGCTCACGATCACAAAACTGAAACCGAATCAATTGTCCCGCAGCGGACAAATGAAAATGGACAGTTTCTCTTCTTCTGAGAGTTCGGGGACGGATTTTTCTAGGCAAGTTGTTATGAACTTGAATTCTGATTCAAATAATCAAAACATACTGCGAACACGATCAACCGATCACAATCGCATGAACACGAGCCAAGCCACAGGATCCGTGACAGAAGAAAATGGATCTCTCGAAGTTTTGCAAGACAATAATAATAACATTACACCACGTGCAGTTGGTCAGGCTCTGCGACTGATCGGTGACCAACTGAATTTTCGGTATTTGTTGAGAAACAACCAGAATGGTTAAGAGAGAGAGACTGACTGACCGTGACATGTTTGGACTTGGGACCCGAAGAAGAAAGTACAGCGACAAGGTGAAAAACAGCCTTCTTTGCTTACGACGCTTACTGCAAGTGGTGTCATTCGAGGAGTCCCAAGACCCTAAAGTTGGGCTTTTTCGGGGATAAACAGTTTATCAGCCGATCAGCTCTTTGAAAATGTTGGGCTCCTTATGAAATGGACCGAATTCACGCGAAAATGCAACAGAAGTTGCTTTATATAGGTCAAGGCCATGGCTTACTTTGCCGTTGGTAAGAATCGAACAACTGTTCTCGCTTAAAGTTTGAGATTTCTGTAAATATTTTAAAGTGATCCCTATGGGATTAAAAATATAAGTATTTTATCTTGTGAGCTTTTTGTGTTCAGTCTAAATGTTTGTTTTCTGTCCTGTTCAAATTTATAGATCGAAGCATTGTCACATCTTATGTGAAGATTATTACGATATTAAGGCTATGTACAAAGGCAGATTGAAATAAAAACAGCTAAACAGATTGCATGAGATTGTTTGACCGCAAAAGGCCATCCTTAATTTACATTTAAACAAGGGAAGAACTTAAACCGAAAATTATTATATCAAAAACATGTCGCGTGCCTTATTGTCAGACTCGCAATGTCTGTGTTTACATTAATTTCGTGACCACGCCATTAACCCTTGCCGTTTTGCTTCATCTAGCATTTTTAGAAATTTTGAAAAACACTTGAACGAAGATCTAGATGCGACAACGCATCGCTGACTGCACTTTCCAGCTGAAGCCGATATTGCATTAAAACTTGAAATTTTAAGTCCGAAATCTAGCGAGCTAAGATTGGATCAATTGATAGTTTTTTAAGTCATTAAATGAAATGTAAGTTAAGACGAATGTTTCGCAAAATACAGAGCGGGCATTTCTAGCAGGGTTTTTTTTTTATTATTGTTGCGAGCTACAGCGTTCATTGCGGTTTTGTTTTGACAGAATGCAAACCTAAACAACTGACCACTGAATCCGACTAAAGGTTTTTCGATGGCTTTGGATATACTCTTGAGAACGGCCATGATGATACGGTAATTAAATGAAATAAACCCTTTTAAATTTGTCACTGTTCATGTTTGCTGCGTAATTAAACAAAGTTGTGAACGAATTGGCTTATACAGTTCTTGTTTACACCCCGCTAAACACAGACGTCAATTCTTTTCTTGACGATTATGTCAGATCGAAGGCTGATAACACAGCGTTTGTTGCGTTGTTTTTACATTGGATAAATTTTTTAATGAAACTTTTTCTTTGCCAAGAATCTGAAACGAAGTTAAGAGAAATGGTCTCTTGAGAACAAGTCCTTTTGTTCTGTCAGAACAGGTTGCAAAATGGCGGGAAAGTCCCGGCAAAATGACGCATGGCAAGAAGAGGCGGAGTCAACGCATATCTGCCAACGTCACAATAGGCCGGCACATTATTAAAAATAGCATGTTTTTCTATCCACTTCGAAGAATCGAATTCGGTCGTTTAGTTTTTAGAGAGAGAGAGAAAGTGGGCAAAAAAAAACACCCAGGTATTGGAAACAAATATTTGATTGCTTTGTTATTGATTTATAGAGCGTGTTTTACTATGGCATGACGATCAAATGCATGCCCTTTGGCCTTTATCCCCTGCAGTTGCAACGATGGTCGTTCATAACGACTTTTTTCAAAGTTACAAAACATATCATCTCTGTGAAAAATCGCCCAGAGTAAAGCCAGTTCTGATATTAATTAAAACAAATATAAAAGACATAAACTGATAAAGAAGTTTCGTTTCAGAACGCCATCCTAAAAAGGCACATTTTCCGAGACTCGACTTAAATGAACAGTAGTTGCCGATCCATGTTCTGATCAGTCTTAGCTTTCGTGTCAATTCACTAGAAGCCATATTGCAAAACAGAGATAATTATACTATTGTTTGAACGTGAATTGTACTTTGTATAATTCCGTACGTTGACATGTCACAAAATTATTTTGCAGCAATCTTGTGTACTTTGATAATTTCGTTAGAAAAAATATCACTCTCGATGTCCACCCGTTTTCGTATAAAACAACTTGCAGCAACAATAACTCAACAACCAGTGTACACTGGTAACCTGCAGTTACTTATACATGTCCAGCTACATTTAAAAAGGTACTCGGTAGATTTTCTCTCCAGTGTTAGCAGAAATAAAGTCAATTAGTGAATTACACGCGAACGTTTCATGATCAAAGCACTCCGGCATGAAAATCTAAAAAGGAAGTTATCAATACGACAACAGACGTACAATTAAATGCGATTTTATTCAGTCCCAAAACGTGGAGGTAATTAATCATTAAGAGACAACTTTGAGTGCGAAGAACGAAAAAGAATAAGTTTTCATATAAGTGCGACCGAAAGTGCGACTACATTGGACGGACGGGAGCATGCGCAGTACCAGTAGGGCCAGTTTGAGCATGCGCGTTACCAGTAGGGGCAAGGCGGGAGGCCAGTCGCAAAATACTCGCTTTATATGTTTTTTAAATGGTATTCAAACAAAGCTCGGTTAGGGAAACTAGTTATAGGTTTGCAAAACGCAATATTTTTTAAGTGTTTTGAAAGCGTTTTCACAATGAATAGACCATAATTTGCTGAAACACACTTAGTACTAGTTTGGCAAAGTTGACCAAACGGCCCCTGAAAACTGATTCTCCGTTGATAGGAAAACAACATCTTTGCCAGTCCGAAAATTAAATACGGAGTGTTTCCTGAAAAAGAGGGTTGACGTAACCAATTATTTTTATTGTGCTAATTTCTTTCAAGATCTATGTCAATAAAAGTTTTTTTTTAAATTTTGAATTAGCCAAGATCCACCACAGCAAAGATTTTTTTCGCAAACAACTGAAGAATTTACTATGCCATCAAAACAGAAACTTTCCCCGGATGAAAGTGAAAACATGACATCACACAACATTTCAAAGACCCTTGTAAGCAATAAAAAAAGAAATATAAACGGAAATATGGCAGTTTTTCGTTATCAAAGAACTTGTCATTCTCGTCCGCAAATTACTCAAAGCACAAGTAAAATCAGACCCATTGTTCAGCACAACAAAACTGTTATTTATTTGTTTTTAAGAACCAATTAAACTCTTGGTTTGAAGCATTTGTCAATGAAACTGTTATTATCACTGGTGGCCTGGTTCTTCTTTGTTAAGCTTTGTTGATTGTAACCATAGCAACAGAAGCGCGCCTGAAGGTTAAGGTCATAAACAATATCCTCGTGAAACACACGCGCATCCAACGTGTCAGCTCACGTCACGTAGCTCGAGTAAAATTGGTTGTTTGCGGCAATTTGATTGTTTACAATTTAGACTATCGACGGAAATCTTTTTCACTGCCAATGTCCTGAGAAATGATAAACGAATTCACTTTGATTTTGTTAGCTGTAATTTCTAACGAGTAACATCATAAAATATTTGTTGTAACACTTAAGATGGCACAAACAATGTCATTAAACCTTTAATCTAAAAAAACTGGAGACCTTTTGAACAAATTGCGTTTAAGTTTAGTTGAAAAACAAAGAAACTAGCAAAGTTTTAAGAGTCCAAATTTCTTTGTTACGATCTGTTGAATTCCCTCAAGTCCACAGCGCATCAATTTATAAGGCGTTTTGAAATTGCAATCTTTACATTTCTTCAATAACAAATAATCAGTGTATCAACAACAGCCTTAAGATACTCATTTCAAACTTTTGTTGACCGAATCCAGCTTGAGAACTATTTTCCAGGAGTTTTGCTAGGCGTTGGAGGAATGACCACAATGTGACTTCTGTTTACTTGCGCGCGCACAGTTCGAGGTCCTGAGACGTCACGTCTGTCACGCTGTGTTTGTTGTTTTGGCGTTGCATGACGTTTTCTTCTCAGGACCTCAAGCTGGGCGCGCACGTAAACAGAAGTCAAATTGTCGTTGCATTGATTATTTTCTAAATAGCGAGAAATGCTGAGCATGCGCAGTAGTCCAATTTTTGGGAGGAGGAGGAACGTGAGTGGACAGACCAGGCCTGAGGACAGACTAAATGGTTTAGGGCAAATTCGCTGTGCAAGCCTAAACTAAACTAACTTTTTTATCTATCGTTACGCTGGGAGTGGTTGCCCATTCTCCCAAGCCAGTGGCTTTTGTTTAATCGCTCGACGGCATAGATCTCGGCGTGAAAGTCGATTTTGTGGAGGGAGAAAATCCGGAGAAAAACCCTCGGAGTCAGAAGAAGATCGACAAATCTTAGCCCACATGCAAATCCAGGATTCAATCCCGGGTCCACAGAGGTGGGAGGCACGAGCACTAACCACTCGGCCATCCTGACTCCCCTGAAGCCGATGATAACCTGTGGTTAATCAGATGTTTTCAGAGAGATGAGTGGATCGATGATTTTTTATCTTTCGATTTTATTATAAAAATGATCAGCTGGATTGCTTAAAAGTGTTGATTTAGATTTTTTTTCCCTTTTTATTCAAATGGAAATTTTTGCGCCGAGTTACAATGTTTCGTTTTAAGTTTGTATCGGGGCGGGTCAGTAGGCAGGGAGGGGAAAGTCGGAGATGAGAGGGGAAGCTAGGCGTTAGAGGGCGAATTTCTGGAGCGTTTGGGCGACCAGAATCGAATCGATCGTTACTACGTCACTGCTTTAAAGACCTTTGTTGAGTTGAACAGATTATATTTTAGTTCAAACATAAAATCCACGTTCATTCTTAGTAAGAGGTGAAAAAGAATGGGAAAAAACAGTGGATCAGTGACGGTCGAACCATGCGAAGTAAATCACTTCAGTTCAGTAAACTTTATTTGGAGAGTTTGTGAGAGGCTGGGCTTTAGTAAACACTTCAGAGGCCATGCCAAACACACCGCATGCCTAATTCTGGCAGGCCCTGTCCGCATTGCTCTAGATCTCCTGTTTAAGGACAAAAGCTCTGCAACCTTTTTCAGAAAACAAACTAAAAGATAAATTAAATAGTTATTACAAAAGGCTAAATGTTATAAAAAAATCTAAACTGTTTTTAACTTAAAACTCATCGTCAGGAAATGTTTTTTGACATTTTTATAACATTTTTAGCCTTTTCATTAATACCCTTTCATCAATTTTAGTGAGTGTTATGACAAACTATAAAATCTAAGCCAACAAGCTTCTAGTCAGTTTGCAACCAGTGTTTGTTGGTAACAAGAGGCGTACAAGAACTCAAACTCCGCGTGAGTTTAGGTCGCCGCTTGTCTACCAACAATTTGTAGTTTGTAAGTGTCGATGTGACCTGTGCGATGCAGGTTTTGTTTATTTCGCAAGCTGTCACTTACATCAACGTATAGAACAACACAAGTACTCAGTGGCGGATCCAGGACTTCCAAAAAGGGCGGGGA
>JAOBRD020697454.1:0-14588 GCA_027575215.2 Hydrozoanthus sils
GTTGCAAGGGAAAAGTATTGCTTAGGGGTGTGTAACTAACTCGGCCCGAGTAAAGGCTACATGTAGCCTCTTGTTTTGGTCATAAATTATCCAGTTTGAATTTCCTGTACACTGCCATTTTTTAAAACACATGTACTGTACATGTTTTGGTTGTAGTGCAAGAACCCCTCTCGTTCATTATGGTTGTTTAATTGAGAGTGGAGACTGGCACAGGCCACATTTCAAAATGGTTGTGCACTGGAAATTCAAACTGTGGTTTAATGATCAAAGTTAATTGCCTGGCTTTAGATATATGCATAGTATTTTCAAATATTTAACTTCTGCTATGGACAGAGCTCACTAATATTTATAGATCAAGGTTAGGTTAAGATGTGAATGTATTACATTATTTTGATGTATAACACAAGAATTGCTGTTTCACAGTGTTTTTTATTAGAGTGTACACAGGTCTGCAGTTATGTAGGCATCATTTGAGCAGAGGAATGGACTAATTTTGAGGCAATCTTTTTCTACAGTGCACCAGAGATGGTAAAAAGAATCTTCAGACTCTCAAATGCTAACCAGGTAAACTGTGTCATGAATGATTTTTTGGTTCGTTTCACACACTGCTATGTCTACTTGCTTTAAATTACATATTATTAATTTTATTACTTCTATAAAAAAATATAAATTAAAAAGTCCCAAGAAAGTAGAGTGGCTCAGAGGTAAGGGTGCTGGATTTTTATGCAGTTGTCCTGGGTTCAATGCCCTCTCTAATCACTAACCAGATTAAGTTCTTGTGATCCCATATTTTTATTAACCTGTGTAGAAAGCCAACCGATCTACCTCCAACGAGTTGAGGCTCTAACCTGTTTGACAACAATCTTAAATAAAATTTCTTTAAGTGTCCTCACTTAAAGGGCATTTGCTATCACACTGAGACTTTGAGCATTTTAGAATATTTTATGGCAATGAATATTTCTTACTAGATATTGTTGTTCGAAATAATTGTAAAAAAAATTTAATTATTCGCAGTTTGAACACAGAAAGATTGGACAGCAAGAACTAAAGTGCAAGTATGATAACAAGGCTGAAAGGGAAAGTATGTTTTTCCTAACCCATTCTGAAGCCCCAAATGTACATAAAATGTTGTAAATATTAATTTTCCATTATTGCACAGAACCAACATTTTTCCTGTCAACAGATAAGGAAGATTTGGCTTCATATTCAATATTTTGCATGGAATTCTTATTCATTTCGTCAAATGCCCTTGGCTTGGGATGAAAGCCAGAATGTTTATTGCTTGACTATAGTTATTGCTATTCAAGGTTCAGGTTGGAAGATTTTTTAAACCAACATGAGGTCTTACAAGTTACCAACTCAAGTTATGTTTCCTTTGGTATGGTCACAGGAGTAATGCATAAGAGGGCATAAGGAAAATGAATGAGTTTTAACTCGTGTTTGGTTCAATGAATCGCAAGACACAAGGAAGGGAACTGAAACATAGTGGTGTGTATGTATTTCAACTCACAAACACAATAAAGAAGCATAATAATTATGTAGCTAAATTCTCATGTTCTTGGAGTAATAAGTTAATTGTCCTCTAAGAGTTATTTGAGTCACAGCAACTGCCACAGTACCCCCTGCCAGTACTGTCAGTCAAGTTTGACAGGTTGAGGCAGTCTACGGAGACCAGAGTAGAAATTCCATTAATCATGATGGCAAAGTGCTTATTGGTGCTACAAAGGACTTTGAATTGACTGTGTAGGGCCCGTTCAGAGGATGATTGTAGCTGTCACCACGAACATAAACATGGGATGCACGATGGAGATCCTGGGGTGCATACAACATTGGAAAGCCATGGTGCCCCATAGGAATGAAGTTTTGGGATTGTAAGGTAGAATGCAGTTATGATACGAGCTGGTTCCACAGAGGTTAGTGAAGAGAAGATATCACCAGGAACCTGGAGCACTGAGCCAGAAATCAATTCGGCCAATTTCTTCCTTCAGTGAGGTTCGGGTGCCAAGGGGTATAGCTAGAATATTGCTTAGTCCATTGGCTTCGGAGTAGACAAGCCAAAGTCCACGCTTAAAATGATAGCTTTGGTTGGAGGTGATAACCAGAGAAACTCTTAAGCTGGAGAGAAAAGCAAAAGCACGTGGACAGGATTCCGCAGTTAGCATCAGCCATAGGGAGGGCTTCAGGCCAGCTGATGTATTGACACAGGTTAACAGGTAGGTATATCAATGGGATGATGGCAACTAACTGATAATGTTGACATATACTTTGTCAAATACAGTGCATACAGCAGGTGCTGGAAAGCTCTGAAGTTGGGCCTTAAGATGATAGTGGACTCCAGATTGTTGATAAGCATGCGCAATGTTGCACTTTATGTTCCGCTCTACATTGGGCAAATAAAGATAAAATAAGATGCCTGGATGCTTTGGTACCAGGGAGTGAGGTCCACTGTAGATTTCATGCTGCATAACAGCTGGAACAGGAGGTCGGGAAATGTACTGGGAAGTATCACAAAGAACAGTTTGGTTGGAATCTGGAACTGACAAGTGTGCAAGAGTGACGTGTTGCTCGATGATAATTGCTGTCTCCAGGTCAGAAAGCTGGGCGGAGGCCAAGGTCTCAAGTTCGACAGGTGTTTGAGCAATGGCAAAGACATTTGTAGAGAGTGCATCAGCTACAGTATTTGACTCACCATTGATATGGTGAATATCGCTGGCAAACTCAGAAATGAAGGCAAGGTGGTGTGCTTGACAGGGTGAGTGTCTGGGGTGAAACTTCGACGAGAACTTGTGTTCCATGCCATGTGTTGATAAGTTAGTGTTTGTTGAGGTAGTACCAGTAGCTTTTGCCAAGTAGGAAGTCAGCTCACCTTTGATAAACTGCCAGGTCAGGGGCACGGGAGCTCAAATGGGACAGTCAGTTGTGTTAAATCATAAGTGTGGATAGTGAGTCATTCGCAGGCCATAAGGTAAGATCAGTTCAGTGTGAGCAGTCGGTTCAAATGGCAGAGAAGACACTGAGTTCGGAACCATTGTCAATAAAAAAATACTATTTGGTGTTTTTGTCAAGTCGAAGTAAGGTAACTGTTGAGTGGCGGCATTCACTGACTGGTTAACCAGTTTTCCTATTTGAAGTTGCAGGGTTCACAGAATTTCCTTAATTTTGGAGCTGTAACTTTCTTACCACACCTTAATGAGCTGGTTACATACACCCATATAGTGTGGATGTGTGCTGGCAGCTTTCGGTGAAAGTTTTCTCGAAAAAGTAACATCTCCTTCTGCTACTTGTAATAGTTATGCCTCGTCTTACAACCTCATCATATGGCATGATACTTGTGATGGTTTTCAAGAGTTACTACTGAAAGTTGTTGGCGCTTTAATGAGGAAACACGGTTCTGTGAGGCAGCCTTTATCACTGTATAGGAACTCCTGGGAGGCAAGAGAATTAGTTATGTTACAAACCTTAGAGGCATATTGAGCCCGAAGGATGTGAGCGATTGTTATGGTAGTTGTTCTTTCGTTTTTGTCGGGGTCACCAGTTTACTAATCATAAGACATGAAGAAGGGAATTGAAACGTGTGTTTGTATAACTCACTGATAATATTAAAGTACAGTAAATGTAGCTAAACTCAACTAACTGAAATCACATGCTCTCGGGGTGACAAATTGATCGCCTCTGAGAGTAATCTAAGTCACAGTGACGACCACAGTCCATTTGCTCAGTGTTTTAGTATGAAGAAACATTTTCTTTTGTTACTGTTAGTTGCTGAGTTGACCCAGAGGATCAACGTGCTTACAAGACACTGTGAAGAAAAAAGCAAGGTACAAGTCAATAATTTGTTCATTTTCTTTTGTAGGAATTACGTTGCTTGGGTTTGAGACAAATTTACAGTATGTTCATTCTATAAACATTGTGAGCATTTTTTGCTTTGAGGCTGTGTACACGAAAAGTACTATACAATCAATTTCTTTCGTACACTAGGCAGCTTTACTTCATTGACTTCAATGTCACATACAGTAACGGAATAGTTAATGTGTTTATTGAGATCACTACCTGGTTAGCCAGTTTGTAATGCGCCAGTCTGTTGTGCGGGAGGCCTGGGTTCCATCCCTGGCCAGACCTCCACTCAGGGTCTTAAAACAACTAAGGAAAAGGTGCTGCTTTTGCTCTAACATCTGTAAACGGTTAGACCTTCGCGTCTTCTTGGATAAGGACATTAAAGCATAGGTCCTCGGAGTCCTATAATAGGGTTGTAAAACCTATTGGGTTTTCCTTCTGCTCAAGAGTAGAAAAGACTGTAAAATAAACAGAGTTAGACCCTGCAAACTTGGAGTAGTAGTAATGGCGCCGCCTGGTTAGTCTAGTTGGTAAGGCGCCAGTCTTTCGTGCGGGAGGTTCGATTCCCGGCGCTGGACCTTCACTCAGGTTCTTAAAATAACTGAGGAGAAGATGCTGTCTTTGCCCTAACATCTACAAACAGTTAGACCTTCGCATCTTCTTGAATAAGGACATTAAAGCGTAGGCCAAGTCTCTCGATCTCCTATCGGGGGACTTAAAAGAACCCACAACACTTGTCAAAAAGAGTAGGGTGATCCCGGTGTTGTGGTCTGTCTACTACTATGTGAGGGCAACTCTTATGAATTAATTGTGAGCCGTATATAGTGGAATATCTAAGACCCTCAATACCACAGTCAACTGTAAATCATTGTAAAGCGCCTTTGATCATCTTCATATGGAAAAGGTGCTATATAAATGTTAAACATTATTATTATTAATGTGAAATTATTGGCATTGTTATTGTTGTTGTTGTTGTTATTCTTCTTCTTCTTCTTCTTCTTATTATTATTATTGTTATTATTATTGTTATTATTGTTTTTATTAATGTTGTTTTCATGTTAATGAGTACTTAAATTACGAAAATTTTGGGACAAAAATTTTTCGGACGAGCGACGGCACTAAATATAATTTGAAAATTTATCAATAAAACTTAACTAGTTTACAAACAACACCAATCCTACGAAAAACCGAAAACGCCAAGAGTTGTGAAATAGTTTGATTCAAAAGATGAGACAAAACCAGAGGAGGATCTTGATCGCACTGTAGGCTTTCAAATCTTGTGATTCTCCTACTATGCCTCAGATTTCTCTTGAGTACAAGGGGCCGCGAAACTAAATCAAATTGAAATTAAACAATCTTAAAACTTTCGGAAATTTAGATGTTCAAAAGTTATTTTTTTGAAGGAGTTTAAACTTTTCAGAGGTTTTTTTGTCCTAAAATGTAAGTCCGAATATTTTCGTCTTTAAAGTATTCTTTTACTAGTGTTAACTATTGATATTAATTTTGTTCGAGTTTTGTAGGACAAGCACAACAAAGTTTTCCTCAAGTGGTTGACTGATCAGAGAAGTAAAAAACTAAGACATATGAAAAATGCAAAGTTTGATCGATATCTTGTCTTGATCAAAGAGCTCAACATCCCTACACTCGAAAGTCCGCACAGCAAGTGGAACAAGTACAAATTTAGGAAGTTTAAAATAGGTGTCGAAGTGAAGGAAAAGAGAAGTTTCTTGGACAGAAAAATTATAACTTGATCAAGGATGGTTTCAATGTGGCACTTGATGATTGGAACAGCAAACATGGTTGTTATAATAACTACTGGCCCTGTGTCATTTTCTTAATTTTCAACACAAATCGTCATTTTTTTTTGAGAGTAAAGCAAATGACTATAACTGGATGTCTGTTTTTTGAGTCCATCACATTGTTTGACAAAAGGAGGAAGATCAAATTTTAAAGCATCAAAAATTAATAAGCTAAATTTTCAAAGAAGGTGTCTATTTTCTTTGTAATTGATAGCTAATACTACTAGGACGGCCTTAGCCGAGCTTAAATTTTAAAAGGAAGCATTTGTTTTCCTCACAATTGATAGCGCGGTAAATGATTGCTTGCTTTCACTATCAGAACCAATTTTCAGCTACTCAATCGGAATTTTAAAGGTGGTGATTCTTAAGAACTTTGTTTTTATTTTGTGTTTTGTGAGTTCAGATCTAAGTTAGCACGGTTTTTTTTCTCGGTCTGTTTTACTGGGTTGAATCATTTAAGACATGACACCGCTCAAATTATTAACCAAGAGCAATTCCTGGAAATGTTTCATTATTTTCATATTTAATTGCTTTTGCTTCCAACATTTCCTTTTGAAGTGTAAACAAAACAACTGAGGAAAAAGGAATGGTAGCATCTCACCCTATTTTTGAAGTTGATACAACACAGGCATATAGTGTAGATGAAGTCTTATCTAGAAGTAGCATACAGACCTGTCAACTTTTTGCAGGATTGACAAAGGCTACAAAATTACTGAACAGTAATAAAAAGCTCTTTTTTATTTTATTCTTATGTTATTTTTGTGAATTTAGATACGTCGTTTTTCGTCGTTATGGGTCGATTTTGGGAAGCATTCGCCTCAACTTGCCAATAGACTGGACTGACTAGCAAATCAGGGAAACGAAAAGAAAATTATACATTTTGATTTATTGAGAAACAACGTACGTGTCGGGCTAGCGATTGGGAATTATTTTTTTGATTGCTTTCCAACGGAAAGGGAATTATAAAAACGATTTTTCACAGTCCATTGTTGCCCAGATTCGTTCGGTCTTCCTGTTGACCTTTCCCAGGTGGTGTCCAGTGCAATGGCGACTCTTGTGGTGGTAGATGGTTACATTCTGAGGACGTGGGAAATCCAGCGCCACCTCTTTTCCACCTCATAGTTGATGTTCGGCATTCGGTATGGTATTGGGCCAGAAAATGTTCAGGATGCAGCGTATGGAACGATATCTGAATGTACCAAGTTTGTGACAGATGGCTTTTGTTGTCTTCTGTTGCGCACACCCAACATGGAACGTGGTTAGGACGTTACACCTGATCTTCTTGTTTTTCCAGATGATCTTAAGGGATGCAAATGCTCACCCTGTCTTGAAAAGCCTCGCTTTAACCTCTGACTCGAGCGTCCACCGGCGTTAATCTTTGAACCTAGATACGAAAACTCGGTATCTTCTTCTACTATATTCCCATGATGGGTAATCGGTGCATCTGAGTGCTAGTTCATTCTCATGTGTTTAATTTTCTTTGTTCTGACCCGAAGACCAAGCAGAGCAGCCGTGGAGTCTTGGCTATCGGTCATGGCGTGCTTCGCAATGCTTGTGTGGCGGTGGGCTAATTGGCAGATATTATCTGCAAAATCAAGGTGGCTGAGCATGTTAGAGCCAAGAGGGACTCCATCTAATGCTTCTTTGATCTTTCACAGTATTCTTCTTGACCAATTCAACGCATAGAGAAATGGGACAAATACAACCCTGCTCAAACACCAGCTTAATTGATGAAAGGCTCCGTCAACTGGTTTTCACAGATGACCTGGGCTTGACAGTCGTGTTACTGCGTCCTAATGATGTTGACAGCCTTGGATGGTATTCCGTAGTGTCGCAGAGTGCACCGTAACGTTTCTCGTGGATACTGTCAAAGGCGTTTTCAAAGTCTACAATAATGCCATGAACTGTGCTGCCCCATTCCCTCGCTTGTGCCGAGATACTACTGAGAGTGAAGATGTGATCATTGCAAGATCTTCCTTTTTAAGAGCCAGCGTTTGCAAATTAACATTCTTCTCAAGGGCAGCAGTCAAGCACCTATGAATATAACAATCTTACTTAAGACTTTGCTTTTAAGACTCAGGAGTGTTATTTCTCTCCTGTTTTTACGTCACATAAGTCACCTGTTTTTGTAAGCGTCACGATCAAACCAGCCTTCCAATCTTCAGGCATATTCTCGGAAATTCACATTTCTTGGAAAATTTCCAGAAGGGTGGCAGGCTTTGAGGTTCTTCCACCTGTAGCAGCTTAGCACAGACGCCATCTGCTTTGGAGGCGGACGTTTTGCCTTTCTTCATTTGTCTGAAGCTGCCATCAAATATCAAGAAGGCCATCAGAGAAATGAAGTACAATATAAAAAGTACGGATAATAAGGATACGTTCGATGTAAGTACATCGTGTTGATTGTGGCGGCTCCCGATTTTGTAGAAATCGACTTCTTTTTACAGAAAGTCTTTAAGGTATAGCATGATATACTATTCTTTAAACTACACTACCATGAAGTTCCTAAATCGTAGTAAATTCATAACATCTCTTCATGAAACACGTGATATTTACAACAAATTATCAAATGTTAGGTGGAGAAAAAAAATAGAGTTGAGGAACCCTTGACGATATATAAAGGAAAAATGGTTCACAAACGAGGCCGGCCCGCAAAGTAAAAGGTAAAGAAAGTTGAACTTGTTAGATCTTAAATTAGTAAATATCTTAAGTAAGTCTAATTATATCAGCTCGGCTACGTGCGATTTGATTGGTCTAGAAATAGTAGACGTGAGACTATATATTTACCTCCAAAACAGTAGATGATGACACCGAAACGATATGGAGGACGGGAGTATTTGCTTCGATCACAATAGACAGAGCGGACTGCTCGGAAACTGAAAAGTTTACCAGTCTCTTGGTTTAGAATAGCAATAAAAATTGTTTTAAGCGTGCATTAAAGAGTAAATGTAAAAAAAGAACGTAAATGAAAAATTATTTGTCAAGTTGTTAATTAAGTTGTTGTTGCTATTGTTGTGTAGGTTCGCGTTTACGACAGACGACGAACGTGAGAATGTCACATAACCACGCCCTTTAGTCGCGTTTTCTGTTTACAGCTCGTGTTTCAACGTAAAGGAAACCTCGCGTAAGTAAATACGTGATGGTGTTTTTGCACTCTAAAGCCAGTAATCTCACGTTTGAAGTTTTATACAAGATTCTTTAAAGAAGAACTGAAGAACTGAAGTAAAAAATCACCTGTTGCTAACTCGAAAATAGAAAACATGTAAAGTGTGGCATGAAACGCAGGGTAATTGATGGGTTTTCCACGAATTTTTTCTTGTAAGACATTGCAATTTTTCAAGTTTTCTGTATACAACTCGAAGAAGTTGCACAAGTTGTGGGTCTTTAATGATAAAGCTGAGCTCTTAGGATTTGCTCTAGCCGAATGTGCCTTGCCTAATGATCCCCAACACTGACGTTATAAACAACCGCTGACAGGCGATGTTGAGCCGTCGTACAAAAACGAAAAGCAACTTAAAATTGTCATTTTTGCTGTGAATATGGTTTCTCAAAACGAAAAAACTGAGACAAAAGTTTGACTTTTTTACTTCAGTTTTCCTTTAAAAGGATGGAACTTGGCAAATGAGAAATAGCACTGAAAGAATTTTGTCAAAATCTTTTGTGGTTCTCGAGAAATTAACAAATGTTTTCAGCTGATGACGTCACTTGTTTATAGGCTTATAACATAGAGGGCAAAATTACTTCGAGCTAATTGAAATAACAGTGGGGGCATTTTTTCTTAATTCAGGGCAAAATTACTGAGCGCTGATTGGTCGCTGGTATACTTCTGAAAATTTCCGAAGATGTTCCGAAAATTTCAAAAAGTCTCAAAAATGCCTTAGTAACATTTTCCGTAAGTTTACGAAATTTCCGAAGATTTCCGAACGTTTCCGAACACCTCCGAAGATTTTACGACTTTTTAAAAAAATTTATAAAAATGCCTTAGAAACGATTTTAAACCTCGTCCAAAGATTTTCGTATGATTTCAGAGATTGTAAAAGTTTTATTACAGGTACATCTTTCGAAGAAACTTTAGATAATTGAGTTAAGTTATGCAACGCTTTCGCGTGAGATACCGCGGAGAATGAAGAATTTTGTCTCGATGTCATAAACATGTAATCGCAAGGTTCCTCGTAAAAGCGACTCGGGCAATTTGGAAAAAGTTGAAAACACTCGTGAAATTAATCCTTAATTTTACTCGGCCCCATGCGATTACATAACAAACTTGCGTTTTTTTAAAAATCTGCAGACAGTCTAAATTTAAGCCAAACTTGGACTAATGACCTATCTACCTTGAGGAACATCACCAGCCTAAGTTTGGCTTAAACTCATTCAAAGAGTATGGATTGGCAGCAGATTTTTAAAAAATGCAAATTTGCGTGCAAACAAATTTTGAAAATATTAAACGTTAATATCTCGAGAACCATAAAAATTGTTAACACAATTGTTTCACCGCTATTCCCCATTCGGCAAGGTCTATCCACTGAAGAAATAAAATTTTTCATTTCACAGACACTTTAATCCCTTCCCCACCTTGAGTTTGTAATTTTGGTTGTAAAATAACAATTATACATACTTTTTTCTCGAAATAACAATACCCAGACTCGCTGATGCTGTCTTAATACCAAAGAAACAATATAATAAATTTCATTCTATAAAACTGTCTTGTTTTTTGAAGTTGAAGGATGACAATTAACACATAGCTAGGTATACAATTTGTTGAACGGATGTTTGATGTTTTACTCCTTTTTTTGAGAACCAGTGTTGCAGTGAAAACAGTTGGCGAGAAAAGGAGGGAGTTGTAGTCAATGGGACCGTTAATCCGAAAAAAGATGACAAGATTTCGTTTCGGAACTAGCCGTATTTTTCTGAAACTTTCGTTTTTTAAGGGACCACTGGCTGCCCCTTTCTGTTGTATCTCGTTAGGTGTTGTTTTTGACCCCCTACGAGCAATTCAGTGTTGATTATGCCCTGTGACCTCTAAAATGTATCAAAAATTAAAGAAAGCAGCACATAAGGAAGAGAAACCATATTGTGAGATAATTATTTTGCGACAACTTTCACGTTTTTAGCAATTAATTAAGTACGGCAACGAAGTATTAAACTATTTCTCCAAGTAACAGACTAGTTGAGCATTTCGTAAAAAAAAAACCTTTTGATACTAGTTAAAGCATCTGATCGGTAACAAGATCAGATGGTCCTGAATTCGATTCCCGTTAGGAAGAGAAAAGTTTTTATTCTGAATAGAATTCTGGCTGTTATAACCGAAAATGTATAAAATTTAACATACATATACACGTTTGTAAAACTCAGATGATTCAAAATTTAAGTAAAAATTTGGAATATAGGTATAAAAATATTGGAATCTATATAAAAGAATTTGGAATATGTATGATATTATATATATTTTCTACGTATAATCCAAATTTTTTACATAAGTATTCCTAAGTTTCATCATCATCATCTTTATCATCCATCTTTGTCGTGCCATCGGACACAGAAGGCCTTTACAACTGTTCTCCAGCACCGACAATACTGCGCCTTTTTCCTGATGATTGCACAGGACAGCCCCAGATCTTCTAACTTCTTCTCCGATTGTTCTACGCCATGTGGCCCTGGGGCATCCTCGCTTCCGCTTGCCTTAGGGTGGCCAAAATACCAAGTCCTGCTGATGGATGACCTGTTCTTAATTTATTTATAAATATTTCAAATGTTTTCTTAAATGTTTGACCATCTGAGTTTTAGAAACGTATATACATATTCAAGCGCTACGGAACTCCCGTATAGAGTACTCTCAAGAGCGGTGGATAATAATACTTTTCTTATAAATTTCAACATATATATTTTTTACAAAGTCCGTTTTTTAAAGTCCCTATCAGCGTGCAGTGATGACGTAGCAGGAGGCATATGACGTAGCACGAGGCATGAAGCAGAGACAATCTTTTTTATCTCAAAAAAATTCAATTCTGGCTATAATAGTCGCATTGTTATAACTTTAATCAAAGAGTTATTCCCTTGAAATTGCTTGAAATTAAAATTTTATGACACTTTTTAACAGAGTGTTAAAAACAGGTTACCAGTCCCCGGCCTGCTCGGTCAAAATTTACTTTCCAATCTTTTTTTGATTAAAAAGCGTACTTAGACGTGGAAATTTTTTTGGTTATTCGATTTTCAGTTCACAGATGACAACAGTTTTAATCTGGAACTTAAAAAATAAGCTTGATAGGAACTTTACATTTCACATCAAGCAGTGCTAACTTTTCGTTAGAATTTCGCAAGTTATCAAATTATATCTATTGCTGCTTAAGTTGATAATGAAGATTTTCATAAGTATCATTTCGTTTTCTTTTTTAATTTTCCCCAAAACACTTTTAAAACAATGACCTGGAGTTGCTTAGGAATCTTTTTAGCTCCGAGAGTATGATTTATCTCATTTACCATAACATGAATGGAAATTGTAATCGTGTCTTTTGTGCGGAAAAATTGTTTTTGCTTGAATTGTTTCACAACTTTCAATTTTATTTACGTTTTCTCAGAACCATTCAACTCTGACACCAAAGAAAATTTTATTTAAGAACGAGTTGATAGATATTATCAAAATGTGGGTTTTTTTGCCTCCTCTTCGAACTAAAACCATTGGCGATCTTCGGAAGACGTTTTTCAAAAATATGCTAGCCTGTGTTTCCTATTTTCAAGGCTCGTTTTTTTCCATCAAGAAGACAGCTTGCTAATACCATATATGGACAACAAATTCAGCTATAACTAAGCATTCCAGCTTTTCTCTTCTCACATCAAAGATAAATGAAGTAAGGACAATTTAAACGAAAATTTTCCGCTGTTTTACGCAGCTGTCATTGTTTTACACTCCTTACATACAATCTCTTGTGCCAAAAACTATTACAAGAAAAGGTTTTAGGCCCCGTCCAAACTATCCGGATTTTTTCGAAAACGGAGATTTTTTTCTCCGTTTGCACCTCCCGTCCACACGTATACGGCGTTTTCGGCAACAAATACGGAGGTTTTTAGATTTTGAAAAACGGAGATTTATCATATTCGTGTGGAGGCGGATGTTTTCAAATACGGAGAAAAAAATCTCCGTTTTCAAAAATATCTGGATACGTGTGGACAGGGCCTTAGTTTGTAATTCGCATTTAAAACGTATTTTAAGCGCGTTTTTTTTTGTATGACGCGAGCGTGCATCTGGAATTCGATAGACTTGTGGCAGTCTGCGCATATGGAATATCATAATAATTTATAAGGTTGCCTTTCTTTGCATTTGTTTAAAACCTAAATGTTCTTCGGTTCGCCTTGTTCTACTCAAACGCTTCTCTCGTGCTCTCCAAAATCCCCGCGTGCATCCATAACAAGATAGAAAAATGACAAACACAAACTGTTTCTTAAATATATCCAATTCAAGAAAAAACATAGTGTGTTGATAAACTTACTTCCGAAGTTTACGTAAGTAAACAAAACTGAAAAACACCATATGTTCACTGTTCCTTCTCATTAGTATTACTTTGAATGTTCGGGAAAAACTAAACTCCCACTGCGTCAGTTATATCAATATAAAG
Source organism: Hydrozoanthus sils (assembly GCA_027575215.2). NCBI lineage: Eukaryota > Metazoa > Cnidaria > Anthozoa > Zoantharia > Hydrozoanthidae > Hydrozoanthus > Hydrozoanthus sils. The sequence continues at coordinate 13,241 of JAOBRD020697454.1, forward strand.
ATAAGTTAATCGTTTCTCTATATCAGTGTAATATTTCTCGCGTAGTAATTATCTTGGCAAATTAAACCCTATTAATAATTTTTGACAATGTGGTATCCATGGCAACGTTTTTGACTCACACTTGCGGTTAAGATAAAAGAGATTCGCGTAAAAGAAAAGTACTGTTAGGTTTTGTATTGATTCTTTTCGCTTGCAATAAACAGAGTAATTTGTAACTCATTGACTTAATACGTGAATAGGTATAAGTCGTATCTTGGTTGACGCATTTTAAGTTATCTCGACAAGGTAATCTGATGAATTTAACGCGGAAGTTTTAAAAATTCCAGATCGCAGTGTTTAAGGCGAGGATTGGAAATTTGATCAATCAATTTGTTAACGAAACTGACTCAAGAAAACAAAGGCTGTCACCATAAATGAAACAATTGGTTTTCAACTGTTGCAATTTTAATCGTAAGTTTCCTCATATTACGAAATAGCTTAAATAAAGAAGGGCGGAGCAATTTCATCTTGTTTTCCCCCAATCATGAGTTGTAACTCTTTGTGTTATTACAACTTGAGTTAACTAGAAGCATTCATTAATTCTCAACCACTTATAAGAGTTAAGGTAGTCAATTTTAAATTAATTTTATCAAATTTGGCACAACGGCGTAGCATTTCACTCTGTACTTGTTGGAAAGCTTTGTCGAAAACATTCGCTTTTGTTTGGAAACTGTTTCTAGTCAACGACTCATTAATTAAAGAAAACAGAACATGGTTAGTAACAGAGCATGATAAGTAACACAAAAACTTCAGACAATAAGGTTATAATTTTAAAAGGGGTTAATGGGACGTGTCGGGTATTGCGCGATAATAAATTAAACAATTAAAAAAAGTTTTTGTTTTATCTTTTGTTCGTTATTCAATACGCGATATAACCTAATTATCGTATGTATAGCAGTCGGCTTGGATAACTGGTGCATTGTTTAGTTATCTAGTCACACTCTTCTGGATCAGCGCGGAGCGGGTCGCTGGCTCTCTCGTTTCTGTTCAAAGCAAAGCGAAAGTGACCAATTCTGTAAGTAATTCTCATCTCATTTAGCTGTGTTTTTTCCTGTTCATTATTGTGTCACAATAAGGTAAACAAACTGGTTTTCATTCTACATTTGCGACATGTCGACCAAAACGGACACAGTGCATTTTCCTATAGAAAAGAATTTAGTGCGGTCACCAAAGGACCAGACAAAGTTGACCATATTAACGGAATAGAAGTATCGACAAATATTTTTAAATGTAAGAAGATGTGTGGCAATTTGCCTATCTTACAAAAAAGATCATAGCGAGATGACCAAACTGTGGTGTTCCACTGAAC
>JAOBRD020697561.1:0-14585 GCA_027575215.2 Hydrozoanthus sils
TTTTAAAGCAAAACTGAAACGAAAGAATGTTATAGTATATTTGTTCAGCGGTTATTTAATCGCGACTATTCATTTTGTTAAAAACTTGCAACTATCAGTACAAACTATTGTGAGGTTACTGTTTTGTTAATACATAATAGGTGAATTTTAATGTTTTCATGAAAAAGACGCCGTATATCACAAAAAATAATTTCAGCCAAAACAAGTGAAAAAAAACGCGAGTGAAGGTTTATAACTTTTTGAAAATTCAGCAACTTTTTAGCAACATTTTGAAAATTCAGCAACTTTTTGGAAAAAATGGCAACTTTTAGGCAACTTTTTGGCACTTTTCTCGGCAACTTTTTAAGAATTTATCGGCAACTTGTGGCTAGGCCTAGTCAAGGTCATGTGACCAAGTAAGTTTCTCGATATTTTGCTTACAAATTGCGACAGTACAACATGTTTTTTCATTTACCAAAGCGCAATTCTTACGGAAACATTCGACGTTCTTATAAAACAAAAAGAGTGTACCTGAACCTAACACGTGTAGTGCGAATTTAACAAAGGATCTTAATGTCCCATTATATGAAAGACTGATAGTTTTGAAGACAGGTTTCAGCTGACGTCACTGTTTAAATTCTGCTTCATTAGCATATAACTCAAGTCGTAGAAAGAACAAAGATAAGCAACAACTGACTTTAAACTTGAGAATACTTATCAAAATTAATGAGTGACCAAACTTTCGGTTCTATAAGTATAATTTCAAAGAAGAAACTACCACTCAAAGAATGCAAAACAGCTGGAGGCAAGAACGATAATTAGCCATACATTCTTTGCAAAATTGCCAATTTTCAAAACGATATTTCGGAAAGATTACTCCGCATATTCATCTTATATTTTTAGAGAAAGTTTTTTCTGCAGAAACTTTTCATTATTCAGAAGCTTTATTTCTGAAGCTGAACTAGAAATACAAAGTCGTATCCTAATGAGGCAAAAAATGTAAGCAAAAATTAGCCTATAACTATAAAGTATTAGGTAAACTTTCATTTACTTATAACGAACTTTCATCTTGTAAAGTATTACGCAATTCAGCCTTCGAAGCTGCGACGTGTTTACTAACAATAATAGATCTATCTTAGAATATTCGTAAAAATTGAAAACTAAATGAGCGAGTTGAAGAAATTAAACACTAAGTTTCGTGCAGGTGAAGCGATGATAATAGGAGATATTAGAGGAATATGTTTTTGATATTGGTTAAGTGACCAAGTTAAAAGGCAGTTTCTTAAGATTAAAGGCAAATCCGCATTAACACGCCTTCATTTAAAGTCTCCACTGTACCTTTTTCTCCTATATTTTTTTTATACTAGAACCACCGATGACGCATTAGGATAATTCTTGTTAGAGAATATTAATACTTTACCTCAAAACACTTTTTAAAGCATTAAAATACTACACAAACTATACCTTTCATTTGAAAACAACTTCAGTTAAGGCGGGAGTACACCCAAACTTTTGTTGGATAGCACTTGAGGAAGTTGAAAAAGATATTTGAATAAGAAGAATATTGAGTAAAATTAGCAAACCGTCCCTTCTGGCAAGGGACTGGTACAGCTTTGGTTTGAGAACGGTTTGGCGAATTTTCATCAAAGATAAACTTAAAAATTAATTATTAAACTTCCCAAAAAATCACCTAATTTAATACTGCCAATCCTCAAGAAAAAAAACTCAAAACTCATCCAAAATATCTTAAAATTCCCCTTCATTCCATCTGTGTTTTAGGCATAGCGATTTTGTAGATGGCGCGCTTCGGATCAGGTGTACTCCCGCCTTAAGTACTAAACTAGAAAAGCCACTTTTGTGATCACTTGTGTCGGTAAGTCATAAAGTGTTGGCTTTTTTCTCCTCAACACTCAAAACACTTAGAATTGCTTCTTGCTATCAGCTTCGGTTCATTAAGATGAAAAGATTAAAACAATAGGTAGTGCAAAAAGCTCTTTCCGGAATGAAAAATCCTTTCCCGAGTCTAAGTAGCTCATTAGGCCGGCGCTAATCTCCGGTCCTTAATTCCCTCCGGACAGGACACTAATCCATCGCCGGATTAGCCCCATGCAGAACAGGTTCTCACTAATACAGCTGATTCGTCTGGAACAAAGTCAGGTAAAGTGTCTTGTTCAAGGGAACAACACAGCAGTCTGACCAGGGCTCGAACTCGCGACCTTAGAACACGCTAACAGCTCGGCCAATATTGGAAATAACAATAGCCTTCTTTTTAGTGGGATTTTATTCAATTAATTTGAATTTCTCACCTTTAACTTTTAAAGATTTTTCTTGCGTGGTTGTTGTGAGAGGTGGAGCATTGGTATAACCTGCAGTTTGACTGGGTGGTTAATACTGATCAAACAGGCCGAAATTCCTAGTTTGCGGTAGGTACACGTTTACTGATCAATCTATACTTAGTTATCTAATGGGTTAAAAATTACACAACTCAAAATTAAAACGTCAACAAACAAACAAACAAAAGCTTTTCCAAATGCATCATTTTCTTGTTACAAGCTTTCCGTGGCCGTAGGTGGTAGTTTGGTTCTTTTAAGATGTCTAATGTATCATGATCACATATGTAAGGAAAAAAAATACACGCAGAATTCTCTGACTATGTGAAAAAACCTAGTTCGCGAGGTTAGTATTCTCCGCCATTCGAGACGGTTCAGGTTAGATCTAGACATTCTCTTGGTAATTTACCGAACGAGCTGTTTTCCGATTAGAAATTCCGACGAACTGAACTTTTACGGCAATCTGTTACTTACACATGAAAACAAACAGCTAGGAGAGAAGGAAGTTGGTTCTGGTGTTTTTATTGATTTCGTGCAATACAGTCATTTATCAGTCTACACGGTTTTCTGTGTGTATATCTGGAATCAGCAGCCAATTAAGAAATGACACCCACTCTTAGAAACATACTGGCATTGCATAAAAACTATAAGCGCGATGCTCGCTAAAACGAAACATTTTGTCAGGGCTAGGGGCCATTTTCTTCGGTTTATGCTTTATTAAGGATAGCGAATAATAAGATGTCGGAACGCCCTTTTTTTAAATCCTAGCCTGGCACTTTGGAAAGCAATGAATTACCAAAACGTTACGATACGAAAAATCCGAGACTTGAAAAATTCAGAGACCCCAAACAAATTTCAAGCAAAATAGCGATTTCGAGCTCTGCTGGAAATGCCGAGGTTGCACAAAACTTTTTTATTTCTTATGATGTCCTGAAATTTATTTTTCAAGCCTTTTTAAAGAGAGAAAAATGTATCGGGGGGATGAATCCCAAATTTTTTTGGTCGCACCCCCCCCCCCAGCAAAATTCCTGGGCACAGGCCGGCTTAGTTAATCTGCCTTTTCTAAACCCAAACTGAAATTGGGTGAGAACGTCATATTTTTCGATGTAATTCATTAGCTGTTTGTAGACTAGTTTTTCGAAAATTTGTGTGAAAGCACTCAGGATCAAAATTGGACGGAAATTTGCAGGGTCTGTAACATCACCGCCTTTATCGACAGGAGTTATTTTAGAAATCTTTAGGATATCAGGCACAAGCACAACGCCTTGTACTATGGATTGATTATAGACCTTTGTTAAAGCTTTAATAGTATAATGAGATGCTAATTTTATACACTTGACAGGGACGCCAATTGTCGATTTCGTACTTTTTAAATTTATCAATAAGTCGTAGACTTCGTGTTCCAGAATAAATCTAAACATAAAGCTATTTGGGAATGTATAACTTATATATTTAATGGAATCTGAGTTATCATGTGGTAATTTGGAAGCCAGATTGGGACCAACATTGATGAAAAAAGAATTAAGTTGATTAGATATGTTTAGCTTGTCAGTGTAGCATTTATCATTATGTATAAGTTTATTTATAACAGGATTAGCTTTTTTCCTTCAATTAATAATCATCTATTACTTTCCACGTCGACTTGATGTTGTCTTTGTTGATATCGAATTGGTTTGTAAAATAATTCTTTTTAGCTATGTCTTTAATCTTATTTAATCTATTACTGAAAGTTTTGTACTTTTTTACTTTTATTGGATCGCGACTAAGAAAATGAGATTTGAACAGTTTCTGTTTTGTTTTGATTGATTTTAGTATGCCGCCTGTTAGCCATGAATTTTCTTAGTTGCCTCTTATTAGCTTTTGAGGGTTTTTTAATCGGAGCATATCTGTCCGTCAATTCTTGTAAGGTAAATATTAAATTATCGATGTTTGCGTTTACATCTTCTGTGCTTGTGATGGCACCGAAGTCTATCTGGGACAATTCATTTTCAAACACGTCTCTATCAAAGTGTGAGAAATCTCTATAAAAATTTTCTTGTCTGTAAGGTATATATAGATAGCTGATCTCAAATTCGTGAAATTTTGTTGAGGCTGTGTTGCTTTAAAGGTGATGCTGGTTTAGTAAACATTTGGTAGTAGGAACTCATAGGAGTGTAAGTAAGTATCGATTATTTTCTCAGATTGAATATTTTAATTTAGAAAGCATTTTTGAAGAATTGTTTACATATTCACAGACTGGGTCGAGGTCCCTTGCACAAAATTACACATTTCTGTTATTAAAGAACTTGAATCACCAAGTTCTATGTGGGACAGAATCTGTGATGGAGATTAAAGTGTGTGTTGTGTTGTGAAAAACTAGTACAAGTTTCATGTGATGTGCCGTCTGAATAGAAAAGGAGACCTTAGCAATTGTTTTTGGTCTCAAGCGCTTTGATCAATATTATATATAATGACCACAAGCCCTTGGTATCTATTCTGAAAAAAACTTCTAAAGAAAGCCTCAAATGGACTTCGGAGACTCCTTATCAGACTACACAGGTACGACATTCAATTCAATTACATTGAAGGCAGCAAACTATTGATTGCAAACACTCTGAGCAGAGCATAAATTGCTAACAATGACTTTGTTAAAGTTATGAATGTCCATGTTTTGAAAGGGTACGACCTAGAGCAAATTCGCCAAGCTAGAAAGCTACAGCTAATGGTGAAATCATGCAGACTCTCTTAGCCATCATCAGGGATGGATGGCCTGAACACAAGAGCCAAGTCCCAGGTGAGGTGAGACAGTACTATGACGTAAGATACACCCTCAGTTTCGAGGATGGATTAATTTTTAAAGGAGAGGGAGTTGTTATCCCAGCATCATTAAGAGCTAACACTAAGAACAAATTACATGCCTTCTACCTTGGATACGATAGTATGATGCGACATGCGCGAGACACATGCCTAGCATGAACAGAAAAATTAATGAGTTAGCCAGTAATTGTGAACCTTGCCAGGAATTAATACCCAGAAACCAGAAAGAAGAAACCCTCAAACAACACGGCGAACGGCAAATGCCATGGGATAAAGTAGGAATCGATCTATTTGAGGTCCATGCACGAAACTATCTAGCAACAATAAATTACTATTCTGATTTTATAGAGGTAGATTACCTAACTTCGACCGCAAGCAAGAAGTGCATTACAAAGCTGGAGCACATTTCGCCAGATACGGAATTCCAAGAGAGATCGTTTCTGATTCAGGCTCACAATTCGTATCACAAGAGTTCAAGCAGTTTACTCATGCCTGGGGAATCCATCATGTCGCTTCATCCCCATTGCACCATCAGTCAAATGGCAAAGCTGAATCAGCAGTAAAAATCATCAAAAACATGATAAAAAAAGCAAATCAAGACGGAACTGACCAATACCAAGCACTATTAGAACTTAGAAACACACCAAGACAAGATGTTGGCCTAAGCCCTACAAGTATGATGTTCAACACCCAACCAAGAACCATGATTCCATCTGTTAACAATTACACCCTTGGAAACAAACGGAAGGCGACAGAACACAGAAACGAGCGACGCGCAACAGTCAAGAAACATTACTCCATCAGCTGAAAATAGGCAACCTAGTTTATTACAGTCACAGTGAAGGAAACAAGTGTGACTGGAGAAAAGGAAAAATTACAGCTAAGCACAGTGACAGGTCATACATTATTGAAGGAGAGAGAGGAGGTGTATATAGGCGCAACCGGAAATATATCCACCCTCGAAACTAGACTATAGTAGCTAAGAAGTACATGTTTACATTTTGTTATGAAAATATTATTATTTGTGTTGTTGTTACTGAACATTCTGATTTCAAATAAAAGACGCTGATTCTACTTTTGTTTTCTAAAGGAAGAGGGATGTTGATAGAATAGCTCTAGCTTGGGCTACCTGTGAGTAGTTACGTGGAACTTGTTGAGTAGTCACATGGAGTTTGTTGAGTAGTCGCAAAGATATTATACACTGTATAGAATTTGATGATAGAAATAAGTGAGGAGCTAAAAAGAATCAACAACCCCTCCCAGCAATCATAGCGTAAAATAGATATGGATATACTAAATTGTAGTAGTGTTTCTTGAGTTGCTTTAGAGAGAGGTAGTAGTTAGCTTAATTTTTGGAGATTTTCGAGCGAATGTAAGAGATATGGTATTTCCATGAGATTGTGTTGTCTATTAACACACCCAAGTATTTTATGAAGTTTTTCTTTTCTAAAGTATTCTAAGAGCCATCATTGTTAGGCATTTTAAATTTTAAAATATTATTCAATTTCTTTTGAGGGAATTTAATAATCATATAAATAGTTTTTTAATAGGTTTATTAACAATCTGTTCATGTAACACCATTCCTTTACTTTAAGTAGTATTTGATTAATTAAAGTTTCTAAGTCATTAGGATTGGAACTGCTTGCAAAAATATTAGTGTCATCTTCGAAGATTTTAAAGGAAAATTTTTCGGAGGAGTAAGAAATATCATTAATATACAAAAGGAGAAGCAAAGGTCCAAGAGAGCTGCCCTGTGGAATACCACAGACCATAGTTTGTTTAGGACATTTGATACTGCTCATAGAGAAGTGATGCTGTCTGTTTGTCAGATAACATAGGGCAGAATGCTATTGTAATTTTGGACATTTGCCTCATGCTCATTGAGCGCTTTTACGCCTTATGATTGGTTATGTTTGCTCAAATGTAAAGCTGTCGGAATCTTCATATTTTCGTCAAAGTTTGATAACAACTTCGGAAAGCGCCCTGCCTGTCAATCAATATTTTTATCTTAACAGCTTATAACACTAGATTTTGTTGTAAAGGAAAGATTCGTTCACACCAGCGACTACACGCTAACTTACTATTGTTAAGTATTGTTGTAAACCATGGTAATGGCAGTCCCCTAATCCAATAGAGTTTATCCGTTTCACGAGTCAAATCCGAACCCGAGTCAAAACCCGAGTCCGAGTTAAAAGTCCGAGTCAGTAATTTTTTTTCCATAAAAACAACAACGTACCAAAAATATTTTAAAGTATTTTATGTACAGATACACGGTTGCGTTTAGAAAGTCCTACTCAAGATATAAGGCCAAATGTTTAGGGCTTTCTTGATGTAAAATATGGTCTCCTGATATTTTGATACAGGGTTCCTACAAGCATTGAAAGTGCTTGGAGATGCTTGAATTGGGTAGTAAGTGTTTGAGAAAGCCTGAATTTTATATTCCAAGCACTAGTAACTTTGTCATTCTAAGGCTAAAGCAAATACATGATACTTCAAACTTGCTGTCACTTTGAAAATTAAGAATTATATCAATTTCGATGTGAAAAATTCATTTGAAGAACTTATTTTAAGTTTCTGGTAGGTGTCAATTTAAAAAACGCAAGGAATACTTTGGAAAGGTCTCCAGTATGAACTCAATAACTTCATTTATCCATCTAGCATGTCATATATGTCATAAAGTTGTTGAGTTCTTACTGGAGACCTTTCCAAAAGTGGCGTCGAATTTTGTAAGACTGGGCCTTGAAAGTTCTTGAAAAGTCCATAAATTTACACTTCCTCCTATTGTACGACCCTGTATTATTATTCCACGGGATTTGATATTTATTTCTATATCTTTTCGGGGTCCTAAATCACTCAGCTTGCACGCTCTGATTAGCTTGCGAGCGGTCCCGAACCTGTGCCTGTTCTGTTCGATTTCTTCGAGCAGGCGCTAGCCTTCTAATACATTTTTGCCAGTGTTTTACGCGAGAAAAAAAATATAGTATCGCGGTTTATCTAACCTTTTTTCTCTGAGATAGAGACGCCAATATAATGCGGAATCGGCAGCTTAGAATTAGCGCGCTTGTTTGGCTAATTTATTGGTTTCTACGGATTTGCAAACGACACGGTTCATTCAACACCTGTTGGAGCAAAGGTCCGTGACAAATTGTAAAATCCTCCAGGAAACCTTTTTTTAAAAAGGTTTCTTTCATTTTCATTCATCTTCACATAGTTGAAGCAACAGCTCAAGCTAATGACATTGATTAAGTGTGGGAGTGAGTTTTTCTAAAATGGCTTTTCCAGCCTATACTCTTTAAAAATGCCAAAACAACACTTATTTCCATTTTAAGCTATTTAAAAATGAAGCAGGAACAAAAGCAGTTTCAAAAATATGTCGCCGTTCGATAAATTTCCTTCTTTTCCTTTCCTATTCCCTCATTTACTGTTTCCTTTGATGCGGTTTTCTGGTTTTCAAGTCAAGCACTTTACCGTAGCGATGAAAACACCACGACTGCAATCTCCGAAGCGCCGTTTTGGTAGCTTTTAATGTACTTCAGGTTTTTTTGCTGAGTAGTAAACTCCTCTATTTCCTATCTTTCCATCGGCACAACAGTTGACGGTAGTGTTAAAATGTCTGTGAATTTATTGACAGGTTTCGTGTTCTTATTGAGGTCTCGTTAGTTTTAGCCCTACCGAAGACGACCAGCAGTTGAAATAAATAATATTTGGTAGGTCGTCATTTCCTATTTTTTCGTCCATGGTGAACATGATAAAAACATGTCACTTTTTTAAAAACTTATTATAAAAACCAAAGCTGTGTCAAGTTTTCAAGAAAGTTCAAAACTTCCGCTCACAACAATGACGCCACCAGTTTCCATGGCATTGAGAAAATGTAGTTGAATTAGCAGCATTTTATAAGCTTTTGTTTGATTTGCCGTCCAACCACTTTGTCGATAATAAAATAGTGGGGGTACAAAACTGATTGATATTCTGAGCCGCCAATACCGGGCTCTATTGGTGGCGTTGGGAGACTATATATTTCTTGTATCGGTAGCCGCTCCGGCGCTACACGGAATATATTTTTCTCTTTTAAGAGTTAAAACTACTTGCGGTATTGGCAGCTCAGGAAAGAAATTAGTTTATATCATTTACCGGCTCCAAATCGTAAAACGCTGGCCTTTGTATCTATATATATAAATCACTTACAACTATTTTTCTGTTGTTGTTTTTGAGAATGTTTTTTTTTACTGACTTGGGCTTTTAACTCGGACTCGGGTTTTGACTCGGGCTCGGATTTGACTCGTAAAATAAATTTAAACTAATCCCATACGTTTCCATTTTTTGTAAAAGAATATTGTGATTAACGGTATCGAACGCTTTAGCGAAATCAAGAAATACACCGCAGGTGACCAAGTTATTGTCAGCTGCATTTTATAGATTTTCAGCTATTGCTAGTTGCTCTGTAGACCTGCCTTTCCTAAAACCAAACTGGTATTTACAAAGAGTATCTTATTTGTCGATAAATTTACTAGCTGCTTGTAAACAAGTTTTTCAAATTTTTGTGTAAATACGGAGAATGTTGAAATTGGCCGAAGGTTCGTACGGTCTAATATCACCACCTTTATATGGGTATTACTTTTGACACTTTAAGAGTATCAGGCTCAATGCCAAGGTCTAAGGATTGGTTGTTTTTATTTGTTAAAGCTTTAAAGATATAGTTGTGGGAAGTTTGACACATTTCATTAGAGATCCAATGGTTGACTTGTTATTTTTTTAAGTTCTTATAAGTATGGAACTTGACGGGGACAATATTTAGAGCTATTACGTAATTGCGACTTTTTGCAAGTACTTAGCGTATAAACCAAAGTGTTGAATGTGTCTCTCTTATCTAAAGGAACAAACACAGTTACCGTACCGATCAACCTGAACAAAACAAAATGAGTTAGAATGATTTCTCTACTTAAAATTTACCGGACTATTTTGAAAAATAGTCCGGTAAGTTTTAAGAACCAGAAATCCAACTGGACTCCGCCAGATAGTCAATTTGCTTCTGTTGACCTCTTTATACACAAATGTTGTAAGGACATTCAAAACATTCAATTTGGCAAAACCCTCAAATTTTCTAGCTTTTCTAAAGAAGAATGGCAAGCACTCAAAAACCTCAAAGCACGTAAAGATGTTGTAATCAAAGCAGCCGACAAAGGTGGTGCGGTAGTCGTTTGGCGCAGCAACCTTTACAAAGAAGCTATAGGCGTTTCGGCAACTTTCGGACGCTAAACTTTACATCAAAATGCCTAAAATTCTCACACTACAGAATCAGAAAACCGTCAAAGCAACCATTAACAAACTCATTCAGGAAGACAAATTGCCTAAAACAGCTTCTAATTTTATTGTGAAAATCCTAAAAGGTCCACCTTTTGTCTCAGACCTAAAATTCACAAACCCAACAATCCGGGCCGTCCTATTGTTTCAACCTGGAACTGCCCTACTGAGCTCATTTCGAGCTATTTGGACAACAAATGGCACTTTTTGTTAAAACTCTTCCGATAAGAATCATTCTCTTTCCATTTTAGACCAGTTCAGCTTCTCCGGGAACAAGAAATTTGTTTTCACCACGGAAGTTATTTCTTTATACACTGTTATTCCTAATTAAGAGGGACTAGTTGCGTTAAAACACTTTTTTAAAAAAGGCGCTGTCAAAGAACCATCAAGATAATTTACTTCGTTTGGCAGAGTTAGTTCTTACTTATTGTTTTTCGGTTAACGGTGAATTTTTTCAACAAATTAGTGGTGTAGCCACGGGCACCAAAATGGGACCGAGTTATGCTAAAATATTTGTTGGGTACGTGGAAGAGCAAATCTTTTAAACAGTACAACGGCCCTAAACCAGAACTTTTTGGGAGGTACATTGATGATTGTTTGGGTGCTACATTCTGTACCAAAGACGAATTAAACCAGTTCATTCATTTCGTTGATTAATTTCGTACGGCGCTAAAGATTACGTGGGTAATTTCACTTGTGTCTAAAATGTCAGTAGGGGGATGTCTTTTATGCCAGCTGAAGAGAGAATTCCTTTCACTCTTACTTATCACCCTAAAAATTTGGTGGCCAAAAACATAATTCTCAGAAATTTCAAAATCTTGCAATCGGATATGGAAACAGCTCATATCTTTTTAAATTTCCACTAGTTTCATTTAAACGTGTCAAAAACTTACAGAACCACCTTGTCAGAAGTGCTTTGCGATCTACTAACGAACCCGGCACTTTTAAATGTTCCTGCAAACAATGCAAAACTTGCCCGTTTATACTGGCTCCGCTCACTTACTTTCGATATCGGACCATATTATCTGTACTAAGCACTAATTTAGTTTATTGTATCACATGTTCTGTTTGCAACAAGCTGTACATCGGAGAAACTGCAGAAAATTAAGTGAACGAGTTGTTGAATACTTGAGAGATATCAAAACTAATGATCACTCATTCTCCAAACCAGTCGCGAGACATTTTAATTTACCAGGACATTCCTTTCACAACATGCAAATTTCCGGCATCTCTAGCCTCTTCACATGGCTCTAATGAGTCATGCAAAAGAAAGGAACATAAACTTATTTTTAAGCTCGACACATTGGCCCCCAATGGAACTAACGAGCGTTTTTCACCTGATTTTAATTGGTTTTTATTTGTACTCGTCTACTACCTATATAAGGCATTCGTTTTTTAAGATTTTTTAGATGCTCAGACGAAGGGCTAACTCGAAACGTCAGCTTTTCCTATAATCTCACGGCGACGATAATTTATTTATTGCATAATACCACAAGTTTATATCCACTTGCCGACGCATTCAATAGTTTTTATAAAAACTGTATACCTAAAGTTTGATCGGCTTACGCGAAACCCTATACCCTGCCAAACCTAGCCTCAAGAGATTTACCAAGGAACTTCGCCAGGAAATCGTGAGCTATCTAGTACTTTTTCCTTCCAGTAGTAATAGCTTAGCACTTCCTTTGGCCATACTTACTTTTACCAAAACCAGGTTCTGTAGTCACGTTAACTTCATCAGTCGCTGTCTTAAAGCTAAGGTCATACCCAAAGGTCTTCAGTCCAATTTCTATGCTTCCAAAATTTCTACATTGTACCATAAATATGTTAACACAGCTTGTATTTCGTTCTCGCGTAGCATAATGCGAGCTACCAACAGAGCCATGTCTGTTAAACTTAACCATATTAACCAAGATATCCAAAACTGTGTATCACAACTTTCCAACATTTGTTCTAGGCTTTTGGTCGATTCTATTCGGTCACAAATTCATTCACTCTTGATCAATTCCAAATTATTTCTTTTTAGGATGTCAAAACTAAGAAACTTGTTCAACTAGTACTTACAGGCATCTAGTCTAAAACGCGTACCAGCTCTTCTCAAACTAAGTTCAACGTTGTTCCATTCCTCGAGACTTGCCACTTTCACAAACTGTGAAATGAGAAGTTTCGTCGCCTTGTTAAACTTAAAGCCCACTTTCATCACAAAGAACAAGTCTCAGAAAATGCGGAGAAAGACAAATTCGAATCGCTCAAGAACCAGAAATCCAACTGGACTCTGCCAGATTATCAATTTGCTTCCGCTGACCTCTCTATACGTAAATGTCGCAAGGTCATTCAAAATATTCAATTTGGCAAAACCCTCAAATTTTTTACCTTTTTAAAGAAGAAGCCTCAAAGCACGTAAAGATGTTGTAATCAAAGCAGCCGACAAAGGCGGCGCGGTATTCGTTTGGCGTAGCGACCTTAACAAAGAAGAAACGTTTTCGGCAACTTTCGGACGCTAAATTTTACATCAAAATTCCTAAAGATCTCACACTACAGAATCGAAACGTCAGCTTTTCCTATCATCTCACGGTGACGATAATTTATCACATAATACTACAAGTTTATTTTTCAAAAGGTATATGATTCAAGCTAAAATATTCTTAAATTTAACCAATACACCCAGTATATACCACAGAGTGAAAACTCTAAGGTCAACAAGAAGTGTTAAAAGTTTTAAATTCATTATATGTATTTGCTCTAACTCGAATTCAACTTTCGATGGCAACAGTTTTCAACAATCAACTTAAGTTGATCTTAGAAGAAACTGAATGGTTTGTCAGTCAGTCAAGCAGGAAGTCATTCAGTTAATTAGCCTGACACTCGACACTAAGCTCAACATTCTGTTAAAAAAATCTCAAACATCAAATAGAACACGTAACAACCTTTTTCAGTTTTTGACGACAATTGAAGTGTTATAGAATTGTGCCATCAATCTAAAATGCTGAAACCAACAAACTTGTTGAATTTTGTTTTAAAACACGTACAAGTTATTCGCATTCTAGCTTGTTTACAAATTGGTTCCTTGACCTCATAAAGCTATACATCTTTTTAATGTTAATTAAGAGCAGAATTAAAAATAATGGTTTGATAACTACAATATTAAATGCACTTAAACTGCCTATGTCAAGAAGAGCAAAATACTCTAAGATATTGAATGTTTTCCAGTTAATTAAAAATAAATCATCACCAAACCTAGTTTGAAGTTCTCTGTTTTTCGTTCATAAAAGCACGTCTAATCTGTAAAGAAATGGACAATCAAGGAACTTGCAGACAAAAGATAGGAAGCAAGTCGTGGCTTTAATGGCGAGCAGTTGTGGGATCGCGTTTATATATACATGTACAAGATAACTTAAAAGACATATCGTGCATGGAACGTACGTGCTATGCGCTGTTACGTAATTAGAGGAACAATTAGCTTCTAGCAAACTAAATTAATGAAAGGAAATGATTAATCAATTAGAACCAACATATAAATCATAAGAAATAAATTAAGAACGCAAAAGATACATCGCCCATAGCCTTCCTTCTCATTGTATGCGAAATAACAATAATTGCAAAGAAACTGACAAACTTAATGAAAGGAACTGAATAGTTAAACAGCCAACCTATAAGAGGTAAGAAACAAATCGTGACTTTAGGCGTGTTAGCTGCCAATCTTTTTAAGACAGTTTAATTGTTTATTTTTTACGTCAAGAAGAAAACGCGTTCTCAAATATTAAAATCAGTTTTCCTCATTTAGGATTTTCTACACAAAACTAAGAATTTTTAAGGAATGAATATCATGTTGGCAAAATATACTGTTTTTAATTTGTGTGAGGACATTTTTAAAAAATTTTAAATAATAGCGTTCTTGTGCGGAGCAATTTTTTAGAATTTAAAAATTCATAAAAATTAGCGGAGAAAGTTTTTCACCACACACAATTAACCAATTTTTCAAATCAACTTCATCTTTTGTATCCGAAATTCGGAGTCAAGAGTTGAACTCTGAATGTGGAAATCAAAAAAATATTGCGTAACAACTTCATCTCTTGTACCTGAACTTCAGAGACAAGATCTGAAAAAGTAAAGTAAAGTAAAGTGGTACATTTATATAGCGCCTTTTTCATATGCATGTTCAAAGGCGCTTTACAATGATCA
>JAOBRD020697669.1:4057-14584 GCA_027575215.2 Hydrozoanthus sils
TGCCTTGCCAGTAGATGTCGGATCCCAATCGCTCTGATGCTCTGGATGTTGGGTGCCAGAGCTAAATAATCGTGGATACTGGCTGCATTCCTTGTTGTGAATGCAGCTTGTTTCTGGATGCTGGATGCCTTGCCAGTTGATGTCGGATCCTGCAATCTCTCTGATACTCTGGGTGTTGGATGCTTTGCCAGTGGATGTCGGATCCCAATCGCTCTGGATGCCAGAAGCCTTGCCAGTGAATGTTGGATCCTGATTTCTCTGATGCTCTGGATGTTTGATCGTTCTGATGCTCTGAATGCTTGATCGTTCTGATGCTCTGAATGCTGGATGCCTTGCCAGTAAATGTCGGATCCCGATCACTCTGATGCTCTGGATGTTTGATGCCAGAGCTAAATAATCGTGGATGCTGGCTGCATTCCTTGTTATGAATGCAGCTTGTTTCTGGATGCTGGATGCCTTGCCAGTAGATGTCGGATCCCAATCGCTCTGATGCTCTGGATGTTGGGTGCCAGAGCTAAATAATCGTGGATGCTGGCTGCATTCCTTGTTGTGAGTGCAGCTTGTTTCTGAATGCTGGATGCCTTGCCAGTTGATGTCGGATCCTGCAATCTCTCTGATACTCTGGATGCTGGATGCTTTGCCAGTGGATGTCGTATCCAAATCGCTCTGATGCTCTGGATGCTGGATGTCTTGCCAGTTATGGATGCTTGATGTCACAGCTAAAAAAACTTGTGGATGCTGGATATGCTTACATGTGACGAAACTATCTTTTGAATGGCTACATACAAATTACATTTTCCAATGTAGCAACATATTTCGGCCCTCTTTGGCCTAGCATTGTAATAAGAAGGAGAATACACTGGGTACCTTTGGCTAAAATATGACACAGCTTTATTGAAAAATAACTGATTAATTGCAGACACCAGGCAGTCTTTTGAATTAGTAACACCACGCAGAACTCAACTAAGACCCCGTGCGGCCAGTTCGGATGAAGAATCGCCGCCAGATGAAGAGGAACCTGACGACCAAACAGGGCAAGGTGAGGACATGTTAAACTGTCCATACATCAAGTAGCCGGAGTTGAATCGGCGTAACATGTCGTGGGCTAGGTTTTAATTTGTAATTAAAGTGCTACTACCGCAGTCATACTCTAGTTTGAAAAAAGGTTGCTTTATTAGAAGTAGCCCCTGCTGGGCTAACGGCTTCATGGTACGAAAATTTGATAAATGTCGACGTCTGGCGAAGTCAAATTTGTAAATTTCCAAATTCCCTCTCATCGCCCGCCTATGTCCCCTAGCGTTCTCTACGACTGAACCAAAAGCTAAATAAAAAACTTCTGGTCATGAGTTGCGTGGCCCATTTGGTATTTGGTAGCCGATCCACCGTTGGTACGAGTGTAAGTTAGTGGTTTGGTGGTAGAGTGTTTTGTATTAGCCATTCTACCGTATTTACAAATATTTTGTCAATGGTTTGGTTGGAGTTTATTTTAAACAGATTATCTAGAATACTTTGGGCCAGTAAACAATTCATGTTATTTCTCACTAATCTTGCTAGCTGCATTCTTTATAACCCTGTATCACTTCACCATCTGTGTTTGTTGGGAAGCCTAAAGGAAACATGTTTTAGTTGTTCCTTTTTACTATTGTCTTTGTGGTTTTAACGTGACTTGGCACACCCTGTATAAAATTGTTCGCTGTGTTATTTTGTTTCCCAGAGGCAAACCACCCAAAGGATGTGCTTAAAGAAAAAGAGGAAGCAGGAACTGAAAAGGAAACAGAAGTTTAGCGCCATCAGTGGCTCAATGCGTCTGTTGAAACTTGTTCTGACTGAAAAGCTGAAACGAGTGTGGTTTGTAGGATCTGTATCATTTATGGTGGCTTTTGATCATAGAGAAAACCCCCAGTTTTATTTCAAATAGCCAGGATATTTTTTTAAGTTCATAGTTCTGCCTGATATGTCGAAGGATTTTGATTCTACTGGGTTTTGTTTTAGGATGTTTTTTAGGTGTTGACCAAATGGTGGTTTTCATGAAAGCAAAACCGATGATACTGCAAATGCCATTAGTTAATCAAGTGTTTATGGCGCAGTTGTTTCTATGTTACATCGAGCGTTGTTTCTTTCTGCTTTATTTAACAAACCTTGAGTTAAAAAATATTTCATAACGGAAGTTAGGTCTGTGTTTACATGCATGGGCGTAATTTGCTTTGCGGAATCACGGACGAGTTCAAATGACTAAGTTTCCTTCGCCCGTTCTGCATTTCTGTATGTGTTTTAAGAAGTACCAAACAGAAGTTTGAATTAGGAATAACATTTTTTTGAAACGCGTATAAACTTGCACTTGTTTGTTTTTGAGTAATACGTGTGGTTGGGCAGTTGGTTTTACACTGAATGAATTGTAATTTCTAAAAAGGATATAAACACTTGCGCACATCAAACGAACTGATAATAGTGTCTTTCGTCATTAATCTTCTACTTGCGAATTTGTATCATTCTGTGCATCTATTCACTTAGTGTTTTGGTGCTAGTACTTCAGTCTTCTAGAACAAGAAGCGTATGTTTTCAACAAACAATATTGTTTGTCCGCAAATACAAGAAAGAGCCCAATTTTTGTACTGTTATCAACCGATATTCTTTCAGTGTACTTCTTATTCAAATTAAAATGGCTTTAGATCCGTCAGACACACTGAGGACTAACTCATCAGAATAAAATGAAAATATTGCTTCTACATCGTGTGCACATTTTCTTTTGCAGTGAGAAAACTTTTCATTAGGTTCTCGTAAATTCAAGAGCGGAAACACTTAAGGCGGAGCTAGTGGCTTGTGTAAAATCCTGCGAACTTGAACTTGACACGCCGAACCTAAAAACCGGATATTCTCGCTTTTTCACAGTCTGTATTCCGGTTTTTGTTTACATAACTGATCGATGAACTTTTGTAGACGAGCGTGTATTCAATACCTAGAAAGTTATGAGCAGTTGAGCCGTAGAAATACATACACACCTGCAGAAATGGCTTTATGGCTTTAAACGAAGCAGATTTGCGTTGAATTCGTTAATTTTAAGAACGTGGCGGGTATATGTGTGCCATGGAAGCACCAAATGTAGATAATTGATAGTATTTTCACAAGATTCTTTACGTTGTTGGTTTGGGGTTTTTTTTCGAACAATTAGGAAAACTAGACTAACATTCCCGAGTGGTTTGCTTGACAGCTGAACCGTGTTCGGACCGCGTCAGCAAAATACTCTATTTATCAAGCATAGTTGGCATAACATCAAAAACAGCTATAAAATTTAGAGAAGGTACTAATGGATATTAAAGATGTCACTTTTTTTAATCTTTTCTTGTTCTTAACTGCCAAGTATTGGTTCACCGTGTCTAACCAGTGTCTGACGTGGGAGTTGCACACTCCGCGGAACCCAATCAGATTTTCTTGAGTTTGAAATGAAAGAAAGCAATTGAATTACATCATTAAATTATATTTCGCGACAGTTGTACACCCCGCAAAACACAATCAGATTTTCTTGAGTTTGAAATGAAAGAAAGCGAATTACATCATTAAATTATATTTCAAACAAACAACGAGAGACGTAACTCTATCTTGTACACAAAACTGCCGATTTTAAATCATTTGGGACACTGTAAGTTAAATCCTTCATGAATTACATACGTATGTCTATGTGTACCTTCTCTATCCTTTTTTTAAATTCTCGAGAAGTGTATACTTATGTACGATCCCGGTATGAAAATGTTTCTCAGTGGTTTCGTTTCAGGCCGGATGCCAGACGCAACGTCTGGTTGTTAGACATCTAACGTCCGGTACACGAAAGAACTATTTTTTAAAAGTGGAAATCGTCGATTGTACTTTGATGAATGGGACTTCAATAGCGATAGTGAATCAGCCTTCGTATCCGACGAATGAACGACCTCTGTATAGAGTAGCTGTCTAGAGATATGGGATTCATTTTCGTTTGGGAATCAACTAAAAAACGAATAGTGCTCATTCAAGAACTCATTTCAATTGCTAAATTAGTCGGAAAATATATCATTTTTATGTGCACCTTTTAGCTTCTCTAGATATTCTCCTTATTAGCCAATTCCAGCCCTGGAAACGCAGAATACTGCATTTTAGAGTGTCCAGTTTTAAAAATTTCCCGGGGGAGCATGCCCCCAGACCCCCCCCCTAGAAGTCCGTGTTGTCCGCCCGCTGAACCACTGCATTTGACACTTCCAAATGCAAACGAAACCTTGGTTTCTGCCCATGTTTATATCTGTATGTACATAACTAAAAATGTGATTGTATAGTGCTAAATTATTTTCCTGAAACGGAATTCCTAGTCAAATAATAACTTGCGCACTTTTTGGAACAGCCGCCATTACAACACACTCTCCAACCCACGGAATCTCTTTTTCCTGTACATGTACATTTCTATCCGGGGTCCGTTCGATTTCAAAACAAAAACCAAAGATCAATCAACTAATTGGTCACATGCCAAAAAATCTTTTGTTTCAAGTTTGTTTTCAAACGGTTTTTCGACCAATTCCGCATATCTTGCGGTTGATGTAACAAAAACCCTTTTCCTGATGCGGTTTTTATGTCAAATTTTACGGAGCTACGTGCAGGGGACACGCATGAGAACAAGTTGTGACGATACACGTGTGTTGGAAGAGAAGCGATCAAAGAGCAGGGTTCAGAACTAATCTTGTGAACAGGTGAGTTTGGGTGTACGTCAAGTCTAAACTCCGGCTCATAACTCATGCATAAGGGAAAGTTATGTCACATACGCAGAGATTCTGGCTTGGTTCCTGGCAAGTACGATCTGTTTGATTCTTTGATTCTCTGCCTTCCGGCTGATCCGCTGTTGTTGTTTATTTAACTTGACTCGAAATTATTCAAATTCCACTTGAATTTTCAAGCTCTTTTTCGTTTTCTTTAATTAAAAATGTTTACTAAACATAGATAGGCGCTTCTTGAGGAATCAACGCTGTTATCCTTCGATAACTCTTGTTTGATTTCCTTTAGCTTCGTCGTCATCTAACTTCCTTCGATATAGCATCAAAAAGCAACTTCTCTCCCACGCAAGTTGTACTCATTTTAGGGGGCTGTACCACACCAAATTGGCGTTATGTTGGCTAAGGTTTCTTCTAACATTGAGTGGAGCGAATGGTGATATTTATTCTGGGCTTGAAATTATGTGACGTCTGTCTCTATCATTTCGAAGTTCGTTGGTACCACGAAACGGAAAGCGCAGTCAAGGCCTCCGACAAGGTTTCAGCAACTAACTGCAGTTATCTCGTTGTACAAACAAGCGAATTCATTAGCCGAACACCAACATCGGACTTTGGTGACGTCGTTACGGTTTGTTTCAGAGTTTTTTTTTTGAGCGATAATCGACTTCACTAATCCGGTGTTTGTTTTCCAACTGCGCTGCGCCGTTTGCCAACGAAAATCGATTGAACAGTTTAGGACACCATTGGCATTTGTTACATTCTCAAGGCAGGCCACTGTACATGTTTTGAAAAATTTTCCGCCTACAACGTCATTACAGTAGGTTCGTTTTCATTTAATTTAGATGTGTCTGATCTACCTCTACACTCAAACTCAGAAACCAATGGCAATGCTCGCCTTTTTTATCCGATTCAACATTGGAATACTAAAAAACTGCTTAAATATTCAATAGTTTAAAAAAACCTTTTGAAATCGCGCGACTAAAAGTCCGAGTTTTGTTGCGCGGCGCAGATACTGCCGCGAATGGATCGGTGAGTTGAAAGAATTTTCTAATAACTTCGAGACCTTTCATTGAAAACACTTTAGTATAGTCTTTAGACTTCGGTCGCATGTAGTTTTGTTATTCGTAATTTTTTTTCTTTAGTTTTTGTCTTTGTCCTTTCTTTCAAGTCCAAACGATGATTGACACCATCAAAACACACAGATGAAACAGATTTGTTATTGGAACACAACCAAAGCAATGTATGCATTTATCTGTAATTGTGAAAAGGTCGTAAAACGTGTTTTACGTCGCAGTTTTACAAGACGATCAGGAAAGATTTTATCATAAATAAAGGCGGTCCGTCGTACAAGCCACAGCTTATGGGAGCCACTTTTCGCCAATGAAACACGAACGAGCAATCATTTGTAATCTTACTCCCATCGGAGCACATTCTTTCATCTGTGACCGGGACAATTTGACTTTCTTTCTGTTGGTACCACTGCCAAACATCTGAATTACGAGATATTTAAAATTACAAACAAGGCCACAATGAAGAGATTGTTAAAACTATGCATTTTGAATATTTTTCTGCGCAACTCCACAGTATTCAGCATACGTCATTCGGACCAAGCGCAAGTGAGGCCTAGAAGGGAAAACTTCTTTACAGATGTTTGTTGACATAAACTGGCGCCAAAATACAATATTGGATTTAGCTTTTGATATGTCTATCAACTGCAGTTATATTCCTCGCAATTTCCGCCTTCTCTTTGAGAGCAGATGGCAAAATTCCAGCGTATTTTGTTTTATCCACTTTAAGTTAAGTAACCGCCGGTAGCCCTACAGAAATCGCCGCAGTAACTGTATATATGTATATAGATATTTTTCGGAGACGGTAACGCTAGCTTTGCCAGCATATTCCATGAAGACGCTACTGGCAAATAAGTGGGGGAAAGTTTACCCTGAACTTTGTTTTGCGCAAGCTCTCAGGAAACCCGGCGAACAGAACTAAACCGGTTTCCTTGTTTTAGAGCAAACGAGACGCCGGTGTCACGCCGATTTAAGGTATTTTTGCACCTTCAACGTGCTGTATAATAATTTTAATTACTGGATGAGATTCATTAACTACACGCGTTTTTTTATAAGAACTAGTAAATTTGGCAGGGGCTCATTTCTTACTGTATGTTTCAATCGTAGCCTGCTTGCAAGTGGTTGGGTGGTTTTTTTTAAGGGCGGAAACCTCACAGGGCAAGGAGTTGCCGCCATCTTGGATTTTGTGGTCCTCGGCCCCAAAATCTAAGATGGCGGTGACACCGTGGACTGCCAGTTTCTGCGTTTGGCTCAGAACACCCCACCGCCTGCAAACAGGCTATTGGCTAAGGTATTGAAATACACGTATTGGAAAACAAATTTGATCAATTCAACCCCCGGATTTATCATTGATTCGCTGAGTCATTTTCCGTTTAGACGATTTCCGGTCTCTGATTACTAACTGCGAAGCATTTCTTATTCATTCTGTATTGTCCAGTTTTAAAAATCGAAAGATCGAAGCACAGTTTAGATTTTAAAAAAAAGCTATCGAGCCTGAGCCTCGTTCTTATAAAATTGTTCTTATAAAAAAATAAGCATGTTATGAACACGTGGGTTAGCTTTACAGTCATTACGAAAATCGGGAAAGGGGTTTTAAATACTATAGAATGATAATACTGCAGTTATTTTGGTTTATTCTTAAAGTTAACATTGAAGAATAACGAATGGTAAAACGGCTGTTTGTCTTCATTCATGCGTGTGTCTTCCAATCAAAACGAGGCTCCGTCAGTGCGCGCAGTGCACTCTGGTTGCAACGCAATGGATTCTGGTAAAAAAGAGCGGAGTGATGAACTCACAGGTAGCCCACGCTCCCGTCACGATATTTGAACGCCAAAGAGAATTACTTTTTCGTCCTGCACCTCAGAAAGCGCTTCAATTCGTCCCAAAAGCTATAGAAACGTAAGAAGTTATGACTACTAGATAACAAAAGCTAGAATGAGTAATTTTATTACATTTTAGGAGCAATAATATACAAAATTCAAATTTCCCAAACATTTGCTTTTAAAAATTCGGTTGGCGTTCAAATATTGTAACAGGAGCATGGGTTGCCTCTGATGAACTATGATACAAACTACCAGGAAAATTGTTGTCAAAGATAGAAAGAATGCTACAGTCACAAACCTTTCTTACCTAAGTTTCTCTTGTCATCCATTGCAACTTAAAATATACCTCGCCTGAGATTAAAAGTCTGACTCTAGTCACACAATGTTTAATATGTTCAGTGTCTTCAGAGCTCAGTAGGAAGTTTCCCAGAGAAAAGTTTATGTGAGTCGTGAAAATAACGATATACTTTCCATTTGAGATTCATCATTTTGTTCTTTTCAAACTTGATTTTGATACACTTTTTCGCCTTTTTCGATAAATTGCTATATTTGTGTTTTGCCACAGAGCTGCACACTGTATTTCGGTCAGTTTAAAAGACTATTTCATAATTTGAACAGCTAGCCCGTCCGACTAGAATGCAAACGGTGAGCCGGCCTAAAACTTTGGGATAATAGTAGAACGCGTAAACTGTTGCATGATAATAGTACTGTTTTAAATAAGAGACCACAAGTGGTTTAGGGCCAGATTTTTTAAACCCCGACTCTGTCTTCTCCCATTATCTATCTATCTATGGATTTTGGCAAAGCCAAAGACAAACATTTGCATCACATGACTTTTAATATGAGCTCAACTTTGCCTCTTTTTTCTACCACTATGTACCTGTGAGTGTTAAAAAAAGCCGATATCCAGGATAAATTCATTCATAATCGGCCAATTTCCCTTAATTTTCCCCCTTTCTTCGCCGAATTTCTTCGATCATTCGTACCCTCCAACCGACGTCGGCCTCAGGCTCCAAAATATAATGCCCAAGGCAAAACAAAATTTCGCCCACTGAGAGATAATTGCATTTCTAGCGTTCTGATTGGTTCACTTTTGAAATCTCGGTTGTTTAGTAAATAAACCCCTTCCAGCGGCTGGTATATTGGAGGATAATGTCCGCGGCTGATAGATTGTCCGAAAAATGAACAGTTGGCCGAGAAGCGAAGTGAGCCAAAAAGGGGTTTATTTATTTTATAACCCTCCCAATAATTTTTTCTTTGATAAAACCTCGTGTACAACTGAAGGGATGAAAATTTATCTCTTGTCCACACTAATTGAAATTGGATGGAATGTAAACTCTCAGTTTTGAGCTTAAGATATTTTACAGAACTTTAAAGAGAGAGAGTTTAGTTAAGCTTGTTATTAAAACTACTGTTTTATAGCAAAAGCGGAATCGCAACTTTTTTACCTTCAAATCTGTTTACGCGCGTCGTCAGCTTTGTCGACTTTTTTGTGCTGTCCTGCACTGCCTTTAAAATCAAGTATTTTTAAAAATCTTTGTTGTTAGACTCGGTGAAATGATTAATTTTATTGTCTGTCAATGCCAGCTTTTGTTGTTTTAATTAGAAATGACCGAGAAAATCGCAGGGAAGTTATCAAATTGGAAGGGGTATATTCGCTGATAACCTTCTTCCAATTTTTTACCACGTGACGCGTTTTATCCAATGAGATTGCACGAAAATTATTGGGTGGGTTATAACAGTTCGTACACCGAATTGACCATATATGGAAAGTGACTGATAGTGTATGACTGAATAAATTTTAGTTGACATTTAAGTTTGGAAATCCAAGAAATTCAATAAAAGAATTGTTTTATTCGCGCTTCAGTGTTGGATATGACGATTTATAACCAATTCGGCACTACGCGGCCTTGAAACCACGCTTTTGAACTTTTTGAATATAGAAGAGTTTCGTACGAGGGATAAGATAAGTAAGAATTTTCTTGAAGACGAGAAAAATCAGTTAATAAAATTCAAGTAGACTCGGAAGACAGTGTAAACTTTGTGTACTTGTATACACCACGATAACGTTCAACTTTTCCGTCAAGGCTCGGCCTAAATATGAAGACTAAGTTCTTTACTTAATCTCTGTTACATCTCTGTTACATATCATATTCAAGTTTGGCAAGCAGTGTGTGCGCATATTTTGTTCAGTATTTTAGTAAACGAATATAATTGTTGGCAACCATGCCCTGTTGTGCGTAGATTTTGTTTCAGCAGCGGACAATAAACCAGGAAACTAACCTCCGAAAGATCCAAAACTTGTGCTATGAAGAGTGCTTGAATTGTTTAGATAGTCGTCAACCACACGCTCGGGTTTATTTATTGTTTCTTTGAATTTACTTCAGATGGAGATAAAAGATCTCTGGCTTGAATCTTTATGGGCGAAAACTGTTTTTCTCTCTGAGGAAAGCAATGTACTGCTTTGTTCATCAGTCGTAAGATGCATCACGCCACTTCATTTTTGGCCAGCGAAGGCATGTAATGACAGCACATATTTACCCCCCTTCCAAAAAGAAATTACTATATTCTAAAAATATAGTTTTTCATGCTGACTCGAAAGCTCGAGCGGCCCCTCCTTTCATTTTAGCAATTTGAAACTGAGTTTAAAAAACCGACTAGTTGTGTCAAGTCTGTTATGATTTTTTTCAGCGTTTATTAAATGTTTCCAAAATGTTTTGCTACTAGAGCATTAAAAAACTGATTTAGTTTTTATAGAGTAAAGAGTTGAATACTGGGGAAAAGTGTGACCACGAGTCCCGGTGATCGTACAACTGAAATGATCTTTATAAGTCAATGCAATCCAACAGTCAAGGCGAGGCCATTAACAGAGCCTGTTGAACTACCATGTGAAGGGGGAAGGGGTGAAGG
>JAOBRD020697880.1:0-14578 GCA_027575215.2 Hydrozoanthus sils
GACCTCAACCTCATCCTCTTGAGCAGGAGGGGCCTCAAACGCATCCTCTGGAGCAGGAGGGACCTCAACCTCATCCTACTTTTCTAATAGATCCGTCACATATATGTGTTAAGTAAACCATAAACGGCCAAACCGTACATCTGCACCAATGAATACTCACTCTCCATCCCCTCCCACCCATAAAATGTGTCAACCTTTCAATAAAGTCGTTTACCTTTCTATTCATCTTTCATAAAAGTCATACCCTTTTCAATCAGTTCTATAGAAAAGCACACCCTGTCTTCGGCACCCCCGTCGGAAGAAAAAAACCGTACGCGTGACGTTGTAAGGGAGTTTTATCTTAAAAGATACAAGTACGGCGACGAAACAATTGTGAAAGCAATAGCTGCACTTTGGAACTCATGTGCTGGGCACCTGAACGCCGTCATGAGGTTTTTCAATTTTCATTTACTTTTAAGAAAAGCGTTTTCATCTTTTTCGATCCACAAAGAGTAACTTTGACAAAAGAGAAAGCAGACTAGCCATATGTGATCGAATGGTTAATCAAGAAGTGGGTCTTTTGTAAGCTGTAAACTCGTCAATGCCGCCGTCCCATTTTTCTGACTTTCCTATCCGTCGACATATACTGTCATCATAGATGTTTTGTAAGTATACCGCATGCAGGCTGCCGAGACAAACGAGGCTTAGAATTTCAAATGCAGTTTCTAAGAGCACACGATGATAATCTTTCGGCAGAGACAACCTTCGATGCTTTTTGCGCTTGCTGTCGTTGGTAGGTGACGTTTTGTTGTGTTTTGATTTATTCTCGCGATTGGATGTACTTGAGTTTATACGTACTACACTCGCAGAGTCACGGAGTGTTATCATTTACACATGAACATCGCTCCTGTATTCACTATACAGATTATAGTAACTATCACCGGTGAAAGACACCCAATTTCCGTTGTTAAACAAAATGAAAAATAGTTTTAGTGTTAATTAGAAAGTAGACATTAAACCAAGGGGCACAAATACTCTCTTTCCCGGCTGATTTTACTGGTTTCTATGACATGTAGGGCCAAAATGGACATGACAAGAGAAGATCGGAATTAAATTACCTTTTCGTACACAGTTACATGCATATGAATATTACAAGTTGAAACTTGTCGGCGATATATAATAACAAATACGCAATGTACTTGAGCTGCATTGAAAATGGTATACGGCGTAACACTAACAGTATATTAGTTTTACATGAACCCGTCGTTTGCACAAGCTATTAGATATCCGAAACCATACGTCGACATGTGGGTAAATGTATAACCTTGAAAATGCGAAAGGTGATTTAGAAAGATACCATACAATCGCTGACTGGTTGGGTTACAAATTTAATCGCATGTATAATAGGCTTAATTCATATCTTGTTTCACTTTGCTTGCAATGCTTGTTTGGGTTCTCGTTGGCAGAGCAACAATTTATGATATAATAATCTTGGATGAACTGGTTTCTACTGCAACTGAATGAGGGCGGTTTGTGAGATAATCAATGAAATTTTAGACAGTCAAAAATTTCAAGAATTAATCAAGACACCAATTGATGATGGCTAATTCTGGCTTCAATCAATCTTAATCTTCTACTGACTTTTAAACTCTACCACCGTGAGTCCTTTTGCGCGATTATTTAATATGCTACGTAGCATTGAGTGCTTATTTTTACCTATATTCGGTGCCAAGTTCACATTGCTTATGTGCGAGCCTTGAAAAATATCAAAATACTGTCTGTAAGAGTAGTTAGAACAGTTATAATGACAAATAATAAATTGATTTCAATAAGTTTTGCAATTTTTAAAAGCTTTATCAATACAGAAGAACGTATAAACTCCTAAATATTTGTGCAGTGCTCTGCCCATTTTTGCTATGTAGTTAGTTCTCGCGATTACAACTTCTTATAACATAGAGGGCAAAATTACATCGAGCTGATTGGATAACAGCGGGGGTATTTTTACTTAATTCAAGGCAAAATTACCTAGCGCTGATTGGTCGCTGGTATACTTCCGAAAATTTCCGAAGACTTTCCGAAAATTTTAAAAACTCTCAAAATGCCTTAGAAACATTTTCCGAAGATTTTTGAAAATTTCCGAACGTTTCCGAAGATTTTCCGAATTTTTAAAAAACATAGAAATGCCTTAGAAACAATTTCAAACCTCTTCCAAAGATTCCCGAATGTTTTCAGAGGCTGCAAAGCTTTTATTTCATCTCCAGCAGTTTTCGAAGAAACTTGGGACTGAACTGCAGAAATGAGTTAAGTTATGCAACGCTTTTTGGATCGTGGGATCCCACGGAGAATGAAAAATTTTGCCCTCAATGCCATAAACACGTAATCGCCTGGTTCCTCGTAAAATTTAGAATTAATATCACTTGTGTTTTCAATTTTTTTTTTCAAATTGCTCTCGTCGCGAAGCCACTCGGGCAATTTTGTAAAAAGTTGAACTAAATAAATCCTTAACTTTACTCGGCCCCATGGGATTACCTATACTAATGTGTTGAGTTCACTGCTATAATCCGATACATGTTTTCAATCCCCTTTGAGAGGGCCGCGGGGTCTATAGTTAAGTTTTTAGCGTTGTTAAGCAGCTTTTAGTAAATGCTCTAACTTCAAACTTATAACTGAAAAAATTTGCTACGTTAAACTGCATATAGCTAATAAGAATCAATCAAAATACCCAAAATACGCGACATACCCAATGTATGTTAAAATTAGCCGTATATTGATAAACCATTTTTTAAACCTTTTTATGTTTGATATAAATGAGACCTGGGAAGAGGTCTTCTGTGCGGGGGAGGGGGGGGTTAAAGGGTTGTCTTCTGTGCAGGAGGAGAGAGGGTTCCTGTGCAGGGGAGGGGGGTTGAAGGGTTGTCTTCTGTGCAGTAGGAGAGAGGGGTTCCTGTGCGGGGGAGGGAGGTTGAAGGATTGTCTTCTGTGCAGGAGGAGAGAGGGTTCCTATGCGGGGAATGAGGGGCTCATGTACGGGGAAAAAGTTGTCTCTTGTGCAAGGGCAGAGGGATCTCCTGCGCGAGGGAAAGGGTGGTCTCCTCTTGTGCGAGAGAAAGAGTAGTATCTTTCCGACGGTAAAAGGTTGAGTAGCTAGCGTGTATATATATTATCATTAAAATAGGAAGATTTAAAACAGCTCACTCACTAGAAGAGAAGAAAGAAGGCTAATCAGGATGTCACTTGAGCAGTCAACTCAATCATCTGCTAAAATAAATGGCAGATATTCTCACTAATCATGAGATGTTGAGATCCTTTTCAAGGGAAGTTTTATATTTCAGTTCTGAAGGAGAGTTTTATAACATTTAATAGGTACTTCTGTTCACAATCTAGGGGTCCTAGGATTCCTAGTTGAACAGGGAAACTGCACATGCGATGCTAATGTAACAAACAAAGACAACACAACCTCCAGTCCTACCCAGAAGGCCATTCGGTTAAAGATTGCAGCGTTTTTTTCCTTAACAACAGCCCCATTTTTAAAAGAACTGGTAAGAAAATGTTAATCTGTAGCCGAGACCAAATCTAGCTTGTTTTAGTTTAACATCTCTTCGAAGGGCTAACGCTCCAACTTACCAATACCTTTAAAGAGATCATCAGCTGTAAGACTTTCTTAGCCTCAATTAAGTTTTTTAAGTGCTACTAAAGCTATTTTGTCATTGGTACTTTTGTAGCTCTAAGGGCTTTTTCAACACTTCTATTCAACTTTAAATGGATACAAGTGCTTTTCTGACCATTTTAAGCTTTCAAAACAGTGCATTCAGTGCAAACAAAATTCAAAACATATACGGCGTCGATTTATGACGCCACATGGTTTGAAAGGACTCCAAGCTGCTCTATACTACAGCGCACTAGTGAGTTTATTGCTCAAATACCGGGCCACCAGCCATGCAAACTTCGATTGCCACGATCATAAATACGAATTGGACCGAGTAAGAGAGATCTATCTCCTGGCTTTCAAATCATGTGACATCACAATCTAATAAACTTAGAAAGTTTTCGCAGCTTTGGCACTGAAATAGGCATTTCGTCTTCGTAATTTCTCAGCAAAATTTATTTCTAAAACCGGTTACAAGTGTCCCAGCGGAAATTGTACGGGTCAAACTTCATTTTTAGATATTTTAAAATTGTTTGAAGATTTCGTTTCTGTAGCACTTTAAGTCTGTGTCCATATCAACAGCTCAAATTTGATAATTCTGTACATAAATGTAACATCAGACAACTTAGTTTGACAATACCTACAATTTTAATCTCCCGCATGCCGTCGTTTTCAAATGTGACGTGCAGTGTCAGACCCCTCTCGTTCATTGCTATTGCATTTATGGAGACTGGCACAGCAACCGACACACGTCACATTTCAAAATTGCGGCGGGCGGGAAATTCAAACCGTTGAAAAGATTAAAAGTAAATTGCTTGGCGCAGGTTACATGTACAAACTTATCAAATTAAATCGAAGATGAAAACTATTGAACTTTTCAAGTTTATTTTAAGTTAAGCCATTGTACTTACTTACCGACACACCGAACAGAGTTTCTAAAAAATGATTAAGTCTTAGTATAGTCCGGTTTTTATCTCTGTCTATAAGGGCAGCAACACTTTTGGTATAATTAGGTTGTGTCCGGACTGCACTTCCAAGAATTTAGTGAGAGTTCTTGACAAAAAGGACCTTACAAGATATACCTGATAAGATTTATTGAATTTATCTTTTGTTCCTTTTATGAACTAGGTGTCTGCCCTGGAAGTAGCTGTAGAGATAATCAACAGTGACCCACAGTACCCCGTGGAGTTCAATTACACCATCATTGACACCGGGTTGAGCTACAGGTCTTGCCAGGACGAAGCTAAGGTCTGTTTAATTAGAAGCTTAGATGCAGGAACAAAAATTGTTAGTGAAGGAGACATTAAAGATAATCACGCACTTAGTTCGATATTTACACAGCAGATCGGTGAAACATAGAGAAACAGCCAATCAGAACACACGAATTCCATATCATCACGTGTGATTGATATGAAACTTTTTGCCGCCGTTGAAACAATTTGTCAATACCTCCGCAAATTTGAGTCATTCTGCTATATAGATCAATTTGAGAAACTTCAAGCAATTTCACGGGTATCAGCCGATTTTTAAAAGCCAAAAAGGATTTCGTCAGCGCCAAATTGCAAAATTAGAGACTGTCATCCCTTGCTTCTTGTAACCACTGCTGTATTGATTTTTTGGCAGAAACTTGACTCGGACATTGATTTAATCATTGGAGCGACCAGGTCGTTTTGTAACATAGCTATCGCTCGAGCCACTCGTAAGTAAAACAGCTTGCATACCTGTATTGTAGAAATGTAAAAACTTTTGTTAATATTTAGACCTGAGGTTTGCCCTTGCAGACACCTACAGTATTGCGTCAAAGGGAATTGTAGCATATCGTCCTCGATACAAAAAATTTACAAATATAAAATACGTTTGTTAGGTCTCCTTTATTCTCTTGTTCATGAAATGCTGCTTTGAAGTCGCAAAGAATGAATACTGTATTTTGCCGATAGAAGTCGACCTTTTAACACCAAAAATTGACG
The DNA here is from genome assembly GCA_027575215.2 of Hydrozoanthus sils. Lineage (NCBI taxonomy): Eukaryota > Metazoa > Cnidaria > Anthozoa > Zoantharia > Hydrozoanthidae > Hydrozoanthus > Hydrozoanthus sils. The sequence goes on from JAOBRD020697880.1 coordinate 5,593, forward strand.
TCTAAAAATCGCACTCGACTTATACACGGATCAAAACATGAAATTTTTTTAACACCCCTTAAAACTCTATAAGAACGTTTAAAATCAGCATTTACATGATAAGTACTTGAAGCAAGAAAGAGTTCTTTGATTTTTACAGTATGTTGTGTGCAAACAATCGATTATCCTCACTGTTTACCTTCCAATGTTGTGTCAGTTTTAAAAACACTGTGTTTACATTTTTTTCATATGAGCAATTATCAATGTTATTTTAGAAGAGGCACTGAACTGTCATTTTTAAAAGATTGTATTTTAAAAGTTGTTGGTTCATTGAATTTTATAGAATAAACCAGAATCAACACAGTTTTCGGTGGAAATAACTTGACAGCGTATAATCAAGCGATATAAATACATACGCGAAACATTCAGATGAACAAATGTACACAAACCAACGAGAAGTCAACATTGCAGTATCATCACTGTTTAATATCTTGAAGCTAACTAAAAAAGAGAAAGGAGTTAAATGAATTATGGATTGATATGAACTGTAACTCACTAGCGAACGCGATCTTAGTAATGCTGGATTCACGTGTGATTGCTACGTGCTGTTTGTCATGCGCTAGCAGGGGGAAGTCATTGCACTGCCTGTCGACGATCACAAATACTCGTCTCTGATTGGATATGTAAAGTCGACAATGAAGACGTCTGAGGAAGCAGGAGTCTCAAAATCAATCCAAGCAGTTTTCGATGCAGGCTTGGGTATAAAAGCTTTGAAGGTTTTAGAGTCAATCATTTGATCATTCAGTTTCAAGCTTCGAAGAAAATGTTGTCAAGGACAAAACGCTCAAAATATCCTGCTAAATTCAAACTTAAAGTGATCGAGTTTGCCGAGAAACCAAACAACGTGGCAGCTGGGCGAGAGTATGGAATGAGTGAGAAGTTAGTAAGGGATTGGAGACGGGATGCTGAGAAAATCAAAACAGTGCCAAAGAACAAGTGTGCGAATCGCGGGAAGCCTTGTCAGTGGCCAGACCTGGAGAAACAGTTGACACAATGGATAGAAGATCAGCGCAAAAGTGGCTTCGTTGTCACGCGAAACTTGGCACAACCTAATGCACTGACGATCGCAAATAAGATGAAGAACCCAGATTTCAGGGCAACAAATGGCTGGTGCACTAAATTTATGAGGCGAAATGGCTTTGCTGTTCGCCAGAAAACAAAGATTGCTCAAAAACAGCCTGATAATTTGGAGGACAAGATCACCGAGTTCCATTCCTTTGTCGTCAAAAGAAGAAGAAAGATGAACTATATGAACTCCAAAATATCGGTAACATGGACGAGACTGCCGTGTGGTTTGACTGGCCTGCAGCAAGAATGATTGACTCTCGTGGAGCAACGATAGACTATCCTCATCAAGACCACTGGCCATGAAAAACTGCGCTTCACTATTGTGCTGGCGTGCCTTGCGGACGGACAAAATTAAATCCGATGGTAATTATATATCAAGAGAACGATGCTGCCAAAAGCCAAGCTTCCTTCTGGTGTTGTGATGCATGTCCACCCAAACGGATGGATAGATGAAGACGGTGTTCTGCTTTGGATCGAGAAAGTGTGGAGGTCAAGGCCTAGTGGGTTCGGAAAAGTAAACAGCATACTTATGTGAGATTCATTCAGCGCCCATCTCGTTGATCAAGCGAAGCAGCACTTGAAAGAGAACAACACTTCGACAGCTGTCATCCCAGGTGGACTTACAAGTGTTATCCAACCACTCGACGTTTCGCTCAACAAGCCATTTAAAGATCGCCTGCGTAGCAAGTGGACCTCTTGGATGATCGAGGGGGAAAAGCCCCTCACAAAAGGTGGCAACGTGAAGACAGCATCACTTCCAACAGTTTGTCAGTTGGTGAAGGAACCGTGGAAAGAGATTGCACCGGAGATTGTTGCGCGATCCTTCAAGAAGTGTGGCATTTCCGATGCTATGGATGGCACAGAGGATGACATGCCTTGGGAAGATTATTTAACAGCTGAGGATGAAAATCCTGAGAATGGAGAAGCGGAAGAACCTAATCCATGTCATGTTGTCAGCTGAAGATTTTAACAGGCTTTTTGGCGAGAGTGACGATGAAGACTTCGAAGGCTTCTGAAGAGCAACAAACTACAAAAAAAAACGTCTCCTTTAGGAGCCACCAAATATTGCAAAAGAAATGACCAATAAATACTTCGTCACCGTGTATAATTTGTGTGTTATGTTTTTTTGGATTTCTTTCTCAAATTTTTGTTACAAACTTAGTATTTTTATCATTTTAATCTTGCAAAATATTGAGGTCGAATTATACACGGAAACTCTCAAACTTGCACTTTTTTGGCTGCAAAATGTGGGGTCGACTTGTATACGGCAAAATACGGTATTCAGGCAGACTCTTTTCGTGCAAAATTTCCGTTTTGTTTACATGTATATTTATGCATTTTGGAAATGTACTAACTCTATAACTTCAGAAACTTTGGATCCCTCGAAAATGATGTTTTAAAGATATAGAAACGGTTGGGTACTCTTGATATTTTGCTTGTGTATTTGCTTTAAGCAGCTGTCTGTATACGTAGTCATTCATTGACTTTTGGCTATATAACCATTATGTTAAACATTAAAGCCGTAAAAAGTGTTTGTACGTTATCTACCAACCAGATTCTCAAAAGGTCTTGCAAGCAGCAAAACAGAAATAATCAGGTTGAGGAAACACACAACGTTTTTTAGTTTACCAAACATGTTTCGATATTACTAGTGTCGTCTTCAGTGGTACAAAGCAAATGAAAATTACAATAACAATGTTGATCAGATTCTAAAAACACTCCAGCTGGAAAAATAATTTTCTTGTAAATTGATAATGTAACTATAGAATACAAATCAAAACATAATAAAATGTCTATAAAAAGCTCTTCTAATTTAAGTTTTATTTTGTTTTTTCGGGGCCGAAGAACGTCGTAAGTTGCCAATTATTGCATACAGTGCAACTTCAACAGCTTTGTCAAACAAAGCAAACTTTCCATACGTGTTTCGCACTTGTCCAAGTGACGAACAGCAGGGAAAAGCTCTCGCTGAGATCGTACGCAAATTCAAGTGGGATAAGGTTTGTTCCTATTCAGTTGTAAAGAAGAGTGTGAATACGTATCCTTTTAATCCATAATCTTGCTCACACTCGGCATAATTACTGAAGTACTGAAGTTGTCGAGTACAGGCCAATCTCGTTCCCAGGGCGCCTTTCTTTTCGTTTCCCGACCCACCCACAAACGGAGGGAATTAGGCGTCCTGGGACGAGGTTGGGTCGCTGGGTGTTAGTTCTTTGAATGAATCGTCTTTACAACGTGATTTATATGGAGTATGAAGTATGAGATAAAGAATGCCTTCAAGATTTTTATAATTCTATTATGAGCAAAAGTCAAAAGTAAAGCTTCTTTACCTCAAATTAATGTTGTCTCCTTTTGTCTCGCTAGTAACTTTAAGAGCATAGCCATAAGAAGTCGTTTAGAGGTGACTGGAACACAGTACAGTGGAACCCAGCCTTACGGCCACCCCGTTAATACGGCCACCCCGTTAATACGGTCACCTCGTTATTACGGTCACCTTTTTTTGGCCCGGCAAAACGGCCATACTTCTCTTATAAATAAAAAGAACCCCGTTAATGCGGTCTCCCGTTAATACGGCCAAAGGCCACTTTTTAAATTCCCAACTCATATAATCCTTTATAGTCCTTTTAACTTAACTCCGCCGGTGACATGCCGGTTTCAATGATCTCTGTCATCAAACAGCCGGTTTTCTCAATTTCCATTATTGCGCAATGACAGCAACATCCATTTATCTCAATTGCAAAGCGTATAACTCATTAATTCACAAAAATGATGTTGATAACAACGATTAGATCAATTACAAAGCATCTATTCAAGTTATTGTGCATCGTCAAAAATCAGAACGACACACTGGCAAAGTGTTTTCATCTTTAAAACGCCCTTTCAAGGATGATTGCCCATGCTCAGGAGTGAGTGACCGAAATGGAGAACAAACCAGTGGAAGGGCACCAATTTTTTTCCAAATCATGAATATTATTCACTGATATATGAAGCATGATAGCTCAGGACTTCTGTAGCTTAGAAGGACAGCAAACTGAATCGTTTTGTTTTGTTTTTGGAACACTAAAATGTATTTTACAGTTCATTGGGCAATATTAAGAAGTAGATGATTTAACGTACTATTTCCAATTTATCTACATTTCCAGTTGTCTATTAAGGAGAACAAATGTTCAGGAAGTGCTAAATCTAAACTAGTAATCCACAAAGGAAAAAACCCATCACCGTGGATGTAGTGCAGTGCTTGTGGTATGTGCAATATATAATTTAATGTAATATTACGTGCAGTGTGCTGGTGCAACTAATAGTAAAATATAATAAAAAATATTAATGTTCACGGTCAGCGGTGTGTTCCTTTAGTGCTGCAGCAAATGCCTCTGCGGATGAGGCCATCACTATCCTTTCAGGCATTGTAATTCAGTAAAAATTGATCAGTCTTGCTCCCATTCTTCTCTGTTGAAGTGTCGGCCACTCCAGATCCCTGAGCAATTTTGTCACAGTTCCCGGCTCACGTTTATAGCAACACTTCACAAACCGTGCAGCCCTGCGCTGAACCCCTTCGATTGCTTTTATATTCTTCTGTGCGTGGGGGGTCCCACGCAGAGCTTGCATATTCAAGGTGTGGCCTGACGAGTGAATAGTACGCCTGTTTCTTAACTTCTTCTGGGCAGTTATGTAAGTTTCTCCTGATAAAGCCAAGAGCCCTGTTTCCTTTTCCTGTTATGGCTGATATATGTTGTTCCATGATAGCTTTCTATCTATCTCCACTCCTAGATATTTATTGCTTTCGACAGATTCAAGTGTCCGCCCCATCATTTCATAAGAAAAAGCGACATCATTCACAGAACGGCTGACTCTGAGCAGGACACATTTGCTGAAAGTAAACGTCATCTGCCATTGTTGAGCCCATTCTACCAATTTATTCAAATCATCTTGTAATGGTTGTGCATCTTGGAAATGGTTGACAATTCTATACAAAATACTATCATCTGCAAATAGCCTCAGGTTTGAACTAATTTCATTGCCAATGTCATTGATATATAAGAGGAACATTAGGGGCCCTAACACAGTACCCTGTGGGACTCCAGACTTTACCATCGCTTTGGATGAGCATGTACCATTAATCACTACTGACTGTGATCTTCCGACTGATTCGATCCATTTGGCTAGGCTCCCACGAATTCCGTAATGTTCCAACTTCATTAGAAGACGCTTGTGAGGGACCACATCAAATGCTTTTGAAAAATCTAGTAATAGAAGGTCAGTGTGCATACCACTCTCTAGATTTCTGGCCAGCTGTTCGATGACTGTTATGAGTTGGGTCTCACATAAGTGGCTACGACGAAATCCATGTCGGTAGTCTACAAGCACATGGTGTGTATCTAGGTGACCCATGATGTGGTGGAAAATGATGTAGTCCATTATTTTGCATGGTACTGATGTGAACGACACTGGCCTGTAGTTGCATGCTTCCTTTCTACAGCCTTTTTTAAAGACTGGGGTTACATTGGCGTGTTTCCACTCCTTTGGAACTTGGCCTGATGCAATTGATTGGTTGAAGATAAACTGCAGGAATCGAGCAATCTCATCAGCTGCTTCTTTTAGTACCCAGCCTGAAATACCATCAGGACCACTGGTCTCTTTAGTGTTGATGTTCGTGAGCAGTTTAACTATACCTTCGAGGTGGACTTCTACATGGTCAATATCAGAAATTCTTTCAGTGTCTATGTTTGGGTTGTTGTGGTTGTGTCCTCATCTGTAAACACTGCCTTGAACTGTTCGCTCAGGATTTCAGCTTTAGCTTTGTTGTCATTTACTTCCGTAATTTCCTTTTGCAAAGTACAAATGCCTATATTGTCCCTATCCCATGGATTTGATGTATGTCTAAACTTTTTTCCCATAGATGGTGAATTTCTCTTTTCAGACCAGTTAAGGAGGCCAAACACATAGTCTTTATGTGCTTCCTGCAAGCTTTGTTTCCAGATATCCTCAGGTCTTTAAATTTCTTCCATGCAGTGCTTGGGATTTTGTGATCGTTTTGCCAAGTTGTCTACTCGTTGCTTTTTCCTCATCAGCCTCCTTAGCATTGGGGTAATCCACGGTAGATTCCATCTGCCACTTATTGTTTTGATGGGGACATGATTCTCAACAGCCAGTAATACTGTTCTTGTAAAGAAGTTCCAATTTTGCTCGACAGATTGGTCGTCAGGGTTACTAGCTTGGAGTTTAAACCATTCTGCTCTAATTTCATCTTTCAGTTTCGCATTATCTGCTTTCCTGTAGACATAAGCTTTTCTTTTTGCTTTCCTTGGTGGTTTAACTTTCAAATTTTGATCAGTTATATGACAACACTGTGATTACTCATGCTTTCCTGGACATCATTTTTCTGAACGAGATCAGGAAATAATGTAATTGACGTAACCCCTTTAAGTAAACGCATTTCCTGCGTCCATGTACTTTTTTTATAAACACTTAGGGAGTGTTGGTCGAACTTGCTTATAAAACTCCATGGATAGGAAAAATAAGTTTTATTGTTTAAAGATTGCCAATTGCAATAGACAGAAACACACATGAAGTCCGGAAACCAAACAGATTTAATCCTTGTTCCTTTGGTGTTATAACCAGGCTACATTCCAAAACATATACAACCGTTCGGGCAAAATATACTTTTAACACAATACTCCTTATGTTTTAGCACATTCGCTTTTATGTTAGGATTGGGGAGGGGGGAGGGGGCTTATTAGAGAGGGATTTAAAACTTGAAGCTCTTGACGGAGGCTCATTAGGGGGGGGGGGGGAACTCTTCTATAGAGCGTTTACGGTAAGTCGACTAATGCAAAGCTGAGTGGTTCCTATATAGTGTTGCAAACTCATTTCTCGTCTGCTGTTCTCTGTAGGTAGGCGTGGTTTCCGCCAACGATTCGTACGCAGCAAACCTTGCTGGGGTGTTTGAAGAAAACGTCCAAAACCAGGGTGTGCAAGTTGTTACGTCACAGCGTGTGCAAATCAACATCAGTTCCTCAAGGCCATTGGATCAATATTTCCGACCCGTATGTGACGTCATTAAAATAGGGGGTTATAGCTGGGATTACAAAGTGAATTTATTGATTTATTTGTGTGACATCTCAGAACCCCTACTACTTATCATCGAAATCTAAATCTAAATATAAATTCTACAAAGGAACTAAGCCCATCACTTCAGATGTGTGTAGTGTTAGTGGAAATAATACTAAAAATATGTGCAATATTGACTTGTGCCGGTGATTTAACGAAAGCCCTAATCAGCTAAAAATTTAATTAAAACTCCCGGGGGAGGGAGGGGACTCCCTCGAAAAGTAGGAGGGTTGCTTGAAGGATCTTTTAGAGTCAAAAATGAGACCCTCGACTGCCTTTTAGAATCTCTGGCTGACTTCGTACCTTTTAGAGACAAATTAAATATATGGCGTTCAATACAAACTTACACCAAGAGTCGTTGTTGATGAAATGTGGTCGTACCTTTTAGGGTATGAAATCAGCCTCTCTGTTAATTTATGCACACCTGGTAGGGTCATTTTCAAAACCCTCCGCCGAGCACCCCTACTCATTTTCAAGAGGAAATCCCCCCGTCCCCGGGTAAAGTTCATATAATTTTCCTTTCACCTTCACAAGTTTGGTATGTTTGATCAATTTACTTTTTCTCATTACCAAACGTCTTGTTTCGTCTCAGTTATTTAAGGAGAAAATAGATGTTGATTAAGCTGGCTGGAGTTGAAAGAGTTAAAGCTTCCTATCTGTGATTTTAGGCTCTGAGCGAAGCGAATCGACAATTTAAACAACTCAGTTCCAGCCCCAAACAGAGCAAACTTCGCTTTGTAAAATCTCCCAACTATGACTTTTACTTTAAAGCAATCAGTTTTGGAGAGAATCACTTTTCATCCTCGTTCGTTTTTCTTGTTTAACTAATTCCCGTTTTCTAATTCAGTACAAAATGACTCACTTTTGCGTGTAATAAAAGAAGAAAGATGGCCTCGAGGGATTCAAGAAATTTGTACCTGCAGGCAACACAGCTTTAACGGTATTTTTCTCCTCTCTTTACTATTTTCCAGCTGAAAAAGGGGTCAGCGGTTAACATATTAGTAGTCGGCCCTTTCCTTTTCAGCTCCAGATTCGCATCGGCAGCTATCAAAGCGGTACGTAGCTTTTTTTTTTTGTTTTTTTGTTTTTTTTTTGTTTTTGTACTGTTTAATCTTTCATACCAAGAATTTAAGGTAGCTTTTCATGTGAACAATTGGCTGGTCCAAGTATCAGCTCCCCATAGGAATACTCTCGCAAGCTTTTGGAAAAAGCGCGGGAATTGGGCAAGCTTTGGCGGGAAAACATGTGCACTCGCCAAGCGGCATAACAACTATTTTGTGGTCAATCAGATTGAACAATAGGAAAACAACCTAATTTCTCTCAACACCTCACCTTCAAACTTGTCTTTAAAAATATTGGAGCAAGTTATACTAGATTGAAGAAGTATAATGGTTACGGTGTAAGTGAGTGGAAAAAGTATAAATAGCGAAATGAATAAAGATCCTTCAACCCAAAGGGTCCTCATCCGTTCTCAAATTGTGCGGAGATTGTCGGGAAGAAAATGTGTTAGTGTGGGTAGTGCGTCTGGCTCTGCGATACGTGTAAAGAAAAAGCTGGCAGTATCGAGAAAGAAGGCAGCTTTACGTTTCTACCATAATGCTAGAAAGACACACGGTCTACTCAAAATTTGTATTTACATTAACAACTAATATAATGCATGCAAGATCGGAGGGAATTAAATTCATCTCTTTGCAACTTTCGTGTACTTGGGGGCGGGGGGAAGGGAGGCATAGTGCGGAAATTGTAATAGTTCGTTATAAAATCTGAGATTCCT
>JAOBRD020697987.1:0-14576 GCA_027575215.2 Hydrozoanthus sils
ATCAACTAGTAGCCTAACGAACCGTAATGGAAAAAATTCAAGTTGATCCAAAGAACTCGTGTTAGTAATATCTTGGAGATAGGATAGAAACCACTCAGCTCAACATTATAGTTGTTCATCAATATTCATTTAAAATTTTGGATTATTCATTATTCCTAAAGGCAACTACTCCATGATTCTTTATTCATTTCACTGAATTTTCATTATTTGTTTTTCACTATTCCGTTTCCGCACCGGCCGGCCCGCCCGGCGTATTAAACTGTTCGCAGATAATATATTATACGTAAAACCGATGCCATTATTGCCGTTACATTCTCAGGGCCCGAAATAACGGCCGTGCAGGCGCCGGACACATTGTCAGATCAAACATGATTTTGCTCGGTCATACGCGTTTTTGGCCGGACAAATTTAATCCGTCTCAACTAGTTGCAATAGAGACTACATTTTGCAAGTTACATGACCTGTAATTCTTTCAGCACCGATTAGCGGTCACGATGACAAATGGAAATTTTGCAACAGTCTCAACCAAAGTCTGTCTATAGTTTGATATCATTTTTATTGGGAAGATAATGAGATTTAATAATTTCTATCATAATCATGATATTGTCAGTGTCTCAAAATTGAATTTCCTTTTAATGTGCAAATGACCGGACAACATGTCTTGCCACCCACAGATTGGTCCAGACAATGCTCGATTCTGACCGGACATTGTCCGTTGACCGTCCGTTATTTCGAGCCCTGATTCTCCATCGCCAATGCACACACCATTGTCGTCAGCAACGCTTCGCCGCCGCCATTTTATCTACTTGGCCAACAACATTACCACTGCTTTCGAGGTTAATATCGCACTGATAACCCCATCGAATTATTCAATTCCATAAGTATTACCACTATTGCCTTGCTATTGCCATTTCTTCTATACTTTACTTTAATGATGACTAACCCACTTACAAATGTGAGCGCTATTTCAAAATTAAACGTGTTCAAAATATCAAAACGTTTTCCACCTTCCAAATTGCATTCGACCGCCAACCAACACCTGAGATTCAGTAACAAAATCCTTTTGCGAACCTTATAATTATTCCAAGAGTAGAGTATGATATACAGCAGGTATATTTAGATCTGCACTATTAATCCTATCTCTTGTTTTTGCAAATGCTGACTTTAATTTACGACAACGCGTTGTTCTGCAGCAATGCGAGGAGCCTGGGGCTACCGATTGCGCGCGATACAGCTCTAAATTAAACGGCTCACAAACATAGTTTAATCGTGCGCTAAGGGTTGTGGTATCGAATGTGATTTAAAATATGATAGCATATATCTTTGCGCTCCGTGGGCCGGTGAAGCCGTTTGACAGACTACCAAGAAATTAGCCAATCAGAAAACAAAGGGGGATTCCCCAACTCAGTTCAGGTGATGTCCTTTTCCGATTAAAAAGCTATAAGACGTGTGCAGTAAAAGTTTGAAATTAGGCTAGTTTCATGTGTATTTTCTTGTAATAAGATAACTTGCATTCTTATTCCTTCTTATTCGATTGCAGCTCGACCGAGTTTCCACATTTTCGGTCAAGTTTGACCAGTTTTAGGTGTAATTGCATCATAGCCGATTTTGCTTCTATAGCTTGTGCCATTGCATTCATTTTAGATATCCAATTAACAAGGCTGTTTGTAGAAAATGGAAATGAAAAGCATTGAAGCTGCATGTGTTGAGTATAATGTAATGCAGCAGAGAGTATTTTATTTTTTCTGTTTTATTGTGACTTGCAATAAGTTATCATGAGGTTGCGCGCATGGCACGAGAAGTTTACAAATTCGCTTCAACTTCCTTTATAAAATAAATTCTGCAAAACACGCGCTCTGATTGGCCGAGGATCATTTTCAAAATCTGGGTAAAATCCTGAATGACGTCATTAGTTGCTATTATTAGCTTAAATAGCCGATTCATATGACTATATCTATAGACAAAGCACTAACAAATGCAAACAGAAAAAAATAGCGCGGAAACAATTATGGTTTAAAAATTTTCTTGAATGGGTCCATTCTTTGCGCACGTCTCCATTATGGCTCGTAGAACGAAAAAAAACACCAGCTTTGCATATGTAAAATCTGCCACGGCCATGCTAAAAGAGCTACTCAGTTTGAAGAGAAGTTAATGCAAATCTCTTGAACAAAGACAGCATTCATGCTTCAGGCGAACCTCTCTAATACAGACACCGAATAGGCATGCAGAGCGAAGTGTGGATTAGGATGGTGTCCATATATATTAGAGAGGTCACTATATGATGACGTTATTTTGAATACTCCACTGACGGGATAGTGTTCAGTAACTAAAATCAAGCTCAGAACTCAGTGCCTTGTTAATTTCTGAACCTTGATTTGACTAATGTTATTGTACTTCTCAGTTACGTCACTGCACATATACTATACAAATTTTGGAACAAAGTGCGATACCTGCGCATAAGAACGTAACACCATGTGTTTCAAGGACAATTTAAAATAAGTGTTATAGTAGCAATAGTTTACAGGCACAGCGAACGGTAGCTAGTTCTTTAGAATGACTTATGAGCAGCAAAATAGTAACTGCCGACAGGAAGTGAAGCATACCTACCGCAAATAATTGATACCTGGTCCAGAGTATCCGTAATAAAGTGATTAAGTTTGTATGAATTTGTTCCCAAGGGCCAAGATTTTGAGTCCGTTGGCCGTATTAGCGATGGTCCGTATTACAGAGGCTTTTTTTGAGGAAATAGCTGGACATGAATGAGAATATTGTCGGTACATAGGAAACTGTCCGTATTAGATAGGTGTCCGCAATAAAGAGGTGTCCGGATTAGAGAGGTTTCCGTATTATAGAGGTGTCCGTATTAGGAAGGTGTCATACTAGGGAAGTGTCCGTACTAGAGAGGTGTCCGTATTAGAGAGGTGTCCGTATTAGAGAGGTGTCCCTACTAGAGAGGTGTCCGTATTAAAGAGATGTTCGTATTAGAGAGGTGTCCGTATTTGAGAGGTGTCCCTGCAAGAGAGGTTTCCGTACTAGAGAGGTGTCCGCATTAGAAAGGTGCCCGGATAAGCTAGAGAGGTGTCCGCGTTAGAGAGGTATCTGTACCGAGCTAGAAGTTCGACTGTGTACAAGCTATGTGTCGATGTACAGTATACTAATACTAAATTGTTAACTATACTCGGTCAAAAGCCCAACCTGTCACCAAGACGCTTGAGAACAATTTTTTCTTGTGGCTCTTGTGGTGATTCATTTGTGTTCTCCTGTAGCTGAGCTCCATCGTTTGCGCTTTGCCCGGCAGCCGCTGCTTGGCCGAAATCCTCATCGTAACGAAGATTGTCGGTATTCTCTGTTTTTTCTCTACGATCCATTCTAAAATGGAAGAATATGTAAACACTTTAAAAGTAGATAATTTCAAAGAAAAAAAACATTGAAATTTATCCATTTCTTAAGGCTCAAAGACATTAGTTCACTATTGACAAAGTCATAAGAGAAAAAAACATAAGAGAAAAAACAATTAGAGAAAAAAAACAACTATGGAAAATTCTTTACAGGCATCCATTTCAGGGAAATTTCTTCTTTTGAGGAACCCACCAAATTAAAAATAAAACACCCTTAGTTCTTTTAGGAAGAAAATTGAAGAAGAAGAAAATCAAGAAATACTAGCAATATTGTTAATAAAAATTAAAGTTGTTGTTGTTGTTGTTCACTGCTGTTTAACCGAAAATGTGCATGAATGAGTACAATAGCCCATTAACGTAAAACTTAAAAAAGCACCCGTCACGGGTCAGGATTTGAATTGTCTATGTATAGGGCAGTGTATAACTGCCAACGCTGCACCAATTCATTTTTACAGACATTGAGGAGACGATGATTTCAAATAGGTAGTACAAATGCAACATTATCAGAATTTTGGAAGAATTGGAGCTTGGTTTTCACTTTTTACCACAATGCACTACGTTTAGTCAGAATGCACGACGTCAGGAACTGACAGAACAGAAAGTGCCGCAGCATGCGTTACTATCATTAACATGCCGGAGTTAACATATTAGATAATAATAAGAGGAACTGACTAGAACTAAAAGTAAAAATAATAAAAACAACTGCGGTGCTCTACGCTGTACACCTAACAATGTAGAGCGCAAAATAGGGCAGTTTCCAGGTATTCAAAAAGCGAACATCAAACTACACCAATAATTCAATTCTAGGGTTAGTTTTCTTTATAGCTTAGGCCATCTATACATGCAAGTACTAACTAAATTTGAATACACCACGAACCACGAGAAGATAAAATTCATATATTTCCAAGCAACCATGTAATTTTCGCTCCAGTGTAACCTCATTAGCTTATTTCATAAGCGCGCGAAAATACTCGAAGCTTATTGGCTGAAATTTGATGTCACCACACGTGTTGACAACCGATGGGAGTTTGGACATCACTTTTATCATTTTGATGTCGCTCATATCCCACTGTTTGTATAACAATGATGTCTGATAATAAGAATTGACTTGAACTAAAAGTATAAAATTAAATAATACTAAAACCTATACAGTAGTCCATTCTTCACTCCTAGAGCGCAACGTTGTGCACTTTTCCAATTTAAAAAGCGAATACCAATTCTAAGGAAGTTAAGGCTAGCAGTATGCAAATACTTACTGGATTTGTCCGCCATTATTGTCATAAAGTTCTGGTATAAAAGAGTTGATGTTATAAGTGTTTGTATCGCCTTGCAATTGATAATCTGAGAATGAGCTTCGTTCTGAATCGAAATGCAGTAACAAAGCGGCATCTGGATTTACGACAGAAGTTAGATCTTCCAGAGAATCACTGTTGAATAATCATTCAAAACGCAGTTAGGACAAAAAGTTTCTTTAGTTTGATACTCTCGCAATGATTATTGAGAAAAATATAATAACAGAAAATTGGCACGATTACTAAAAAGTAAATAATAATAATAATAATAATAATAATAACAATAATTATTATAACAATAATTACAATAATAACAATATTGTTTAGCATTTATGTAGAGCGCCTTCTTCCATATGTATATGATCAACGGCGCTTACAATGATTTACCGCTGACTTTGGTATTGAGGGTCTTAGATATAGTCCGCTATATACGGCTCACAATTATCTTCATCGAGGTTTGCCTTCAGTTAGTAGTGGACAGACCACGAAACTGGGATCACCCTACTCTGTTTCGACAAGTGTTGTGGGTTCTTTTAAGTCCCCCAGTAGGAGATCCAGAGACTGGGCCTACGGTTTAACGTCCTTATTAGAGAAGACGCGATAGTCTAGCAGATGTTAGGGCAAAGGCAGCACCTTTTAGACCCTGAGTGAACAATCGAACCCGGGCCTCCCGCACGAAAAACTGGCGCCTTACCAACTAGGCTATACAAAGAAATGCAGCTTTTCGTAAAACTCAAGTTAAAACGGTAGCAAAACATTTAGGAGATTAATTTTAAAAAAAGTTTCATTTTGCCCAACTCTTGTTGCCTTCTTATTGAGTGAGTAACATATAAACCCCTCCGAAAACTGGTTGTCTATCCGAGAAAAACCACTACGACTTTGAGATTAACGGCAAAACTTTGAGAACAATCTCTCAGCCGAAGATACCATCTTCTGGTCTAGATACCAGCAGGCAGAAAGGGTTTATCTAATGTCGTTTAATTTGAAGTGATTCCAGCTAGTCTCCACAAATTTTGGGGTGATTTGTCTTTGTGTTGCTGAATGGAAATAAATAATTGTTGAAATCAGTCGTATATAGTCTTTTATTTTCGCATTTGAAGTTCGCGTTTTGTTGGTTAACGACCGCATTTTAGGAGGACTAGGTTGTGACATTAAATCCGTACACTCAGCAAGATTGAAATGATTGAGTAAAAGATTTTAGATATAAATTCCAAATTTTCGTATAGTTCTCAGTTCTTTCGCCAGTTTGTGTTGAGAAAGTACCCGTTGCTGAACACTACGAGTTGGGAATGGCATCACAACCCAGTCCCTGAAAATGTGGTCGTGAATAACGTTGCTTGTTTGAGTTACTGTAGAAAAAAACCGATTTGACCAAACTAAAAAAAAAACTGCAGAAGTATACTTTATTTTATGTGAAATGATTTGATCCAAAGTAACTGTTAGTATTAATAGCCACTTTAACTCACTTGTTTCTCAGTAGAGTTTCCATAGTGGTGTCACAGGAGTCGTCTTCGTTGATATTCCAAGCGTGGGTGTTCCTATACCCTCTTGAGGATGCCCTGAATGGATGCACAAAACTGTTCATGGTTTTGTTGCGCCAATGCTTTAAGATTACTCCTGCACTAGCAACTGTAGTAACGATCGGTGAAAATGTCGATCTGACAGTTTTAAGAACTGCGGACATCATGATACATCGCTATAGCTAAAAGGTAACGTTGTTTAACGTCGGTAGTTACATCAGCTCTCAGAGAGTAACTGCTATCAATGAAAGCCGACGGTGCGCCATTAATATCCCAACCCTCTGTCAGTGCTCCGTTTTACGGTATTTAAAGCTACAGCTACACTGATAAGAAAAAAGTCGAAAGAGACGTGCAGTCACCGGGGATTGAACTGGGGACCTCTAGCTCCGAAGGCCGCGGACTACCCGACTGAGCTACTCCTGCGCCTTTGGGTTGACTTAAAGAAAAAAACAGGGTGGCAAATATAATCAACTGCGTGGCAGAAACCTGGCTGGTATAACAACAAGCGGTATCAGATGACCTAATAATATAGAAACCAGTTTTTTTTTCTTGACTTATAACTGCTACTCGTTAGAGTAATTACTACAACTGCTGTAACTGAGTAATAACTACAACTGCTGTAACAATCGGTGCAAAAAAATTACTTGTAAACAATGGATTATCGTTAACTTTACAGTTTAAAAGCCATATCAACCTGACAGTTTTAAGAACATCATATATCCAAGAAAGGAAAGGTATCGTTTACAAGAATCCCATATTTCGGAACTCATGAATGTTATCATTTATTTAACATTACTGTGACTTTAAATAAAGACGAAATTTTGTTACAATGCCAGCCTTATCATTAATCCAAAACTTGGATCTCAGTGGAATTCTACGGACTGGTTTTAATTTCATCTCTACTTGTTACTATATTGTTGTCTCAATGTTCTGTTGTTTACAGCGTATCGCAATTAAAGTTGTTTTTACTCCTGACCTATATACTTTTCTTTCAGAAATTCTTGAGAATTGTCAACCACGGCTCAGTAGTTTATTCAATGTTGTCTTCAATCTGTCTATTCTGCTCTTTAGCATAATTGAAGTTTCATTGAAAACCCAGAACAATTGAGCCAAACTGGTCATTGAAAACGAGCGGCAACAAAATTCCAACGTGCAATTGTGGACCGATGTAGGTAATCAGTATGCAAGAACGAACACTTTTGAAACGCTTCAAACTTTTCCATGTTAAGCGCCGTGACACTTGTGGTCCTAACCTAAATTAACAGATTGACTCGAAATATCTTGACAGCTCAAAAGGTAAGAAACTTCTGTAAAGGAGTGAAAATACCACATTATTTGGTTGTTCCGATAGATTGAGAGTTTGAAGTGCGAAGATACTTTAGTTGAGGTTGATGACCATTTGTAAATTTTTAAGTGACTTTACTATTATAGGTTGAACTGACATATGAAATTGTATTAGCTGCTTTGGGTACGTATAGTGTCTTTCTCACATCTAGGAACTACTTGAATTTGAATTAAATGCGAAGTGAAAGCGAAATAGACTTGAAGATGTAACGCCGGATCAAAAGAGAAGCGGCGTCTCGTGTTGAACCTAACATTCGGTAACGGTTGAATTCCTTAATATATTTGGTAATTTCCAGTTTTAATTTGCTTTAAGTATAGCAGTTAAACTTACAGCTACTGCTAAAGATTTCCTTTCTTGTGAAATCTCTCAGGAAATTTAAAGCACATTAATATTCGCACTGAACAATCATAAACACTGCAGTTGCATAGCTTTTGCCGCTTATGACAGTTGTCATTTGTTTCAATTGATTGAAATCAGTTTCATGTTATCCGATTGTATTAATCCAAATGTTCAAGCTTAAGCGACTTGACGAGCCTCTTGATTTTATTATTCAGATGAAAAGAAAACATGAAAATTGGCCAAACACACCGTATTAAACAGTAACTCGGTAGCAAAAAAATGCTTGATTGAGAGCTTTCAAAAACCTTTCTTAATGCTTCATAGAGATGCGTGAAATATTTCTAAAACAGTAGCTCGAACACGGTGAAAAAACCGAGCAAAGATCTATTTAACGTAAAAATAAATGCAAGCAAGAAAACAAACTTGTATAGCACTTTCTGGTCTTCAGTGGCTCACTACCCAAGCTCTTTGTCCAAGCGGAACTTTACTTCAAATGCAACCGGATGGTGACCCAGGAACAAGCGCTACTGCGGTACCTCTGACTGAACCAACGCCTCTTTGCTCTGTGCTTGACGACGCCTCTAGCTATCGTTGCATAAGTGACGCATGTGCGAGCTAGCTGTGCTCTCTCAAATCCTTTGGACTGGGGTGTCTCCTCCCGAATAGACAAGTCTTGTACCATATGCATACGCCTCTTGGCCTTTCATGTATCCCTGTGCCTCTGGTCTCGGCCCACCACTAGCCTCTTGGAGTCTTAGACCGTTGTACTTTGGACTTACGTCGCTTGGGTATGGCCCAATGACCAGCTGTATCCTTGTGTGTTGTTCCTATTTTATACCTTTTTCCTTTTGAAAATGATTTTTGCCATAGTTTTTAGATATGCTGGATTTATGTTCAATTGCTAGAGTGAAGTTCAACAAAGGGATTGAAGTGTTTTTCCCTGGAGTTATGGTGCGGTTTTGTTGGTTAATGTCCAGGTCCGTTAGGCTAACTTTTCTCTTTCACCAGGTCGCGCAATCTTTACATCAAGAAATATCCAGACTTGCTACATAAAGTCAGTTAAAATTTTGATTCATTATATACGTACTATTTTTTATACTTATCTGTATATAATTCTATATATAATATCAAATTTACATAGTATTTACGGTTATATATACATCTCTTAGGTCAGGACAGTAAATAAGCTATTAATATTGATATAGTATAACTTTACTATTATCTGTCATCAAATTGTATTTCTAGCTGTCTTGTAGCTAGGATTTGTGCATATTTCCGATTGTCTACATACTTTTGATCTAATTTTAACAATTTACTAGTACTAAATCTTGTGAGGCAAAAGATGTTTTCATGCACATTCTTTTTGGTTGCTAGGGCAACGGAAAGTGTACCGGAAGTGGCTACTCAAGGATCCTTGGAGGATGGCTCTTGATCACCCTGAACCTCACTCACTTAGCACAGAACAATGAATAAAAATAAATGTTTGGCGCGTTGTTTGTTTGATGGGCAATTTAACGATTTTTATAGTAAAAGCTGACATGGCTATTATGGTTGAAAAGCAGGTTTTTCCGAAAAGGGTTTTTACTTTGTTTGATTGTAGAGAACATTTTGGGGCCGGAGTTTTTGAATAAGCACATTGGATGGGTACGTGGGGCTGGGGTCAACAGGCGCGTTGCTATAAGCGTCAACAGGTATACGTACATAGGGTGAGTGAGGTTTGAGCCAACTAGTACATAATTTGGGCGAGGTTGGAGCCAACAAGCACGTTGGATTGGTGAAGTGGGGGTCAACAGGCACACTAGATGGGTGGGGTTGGCGTCAACAGGCACATTGGATGGGTGGAGTGCGGGTCAACAAGTACTTTGGATGGGTGAGATTGGGGCCAACAGGCCCGCTGGATAGGTGGGGTAAGGGGTCAACAGGCACGCTGGATGGGTGGGGTGGGGGTCAACAGGCACGCTGGATGGATGGGGTAGGTGTCAACAGGCACATTGGATGGGTGGAGTGGGGGTCAACAGACACGCTGGATGGGTGAGGTTGGGGCCAACAGGCACGTTGGGTGGGTGGGTTGGGAGTTAACAAGCACATTGGATGGGTGGAGTGGGGGTCAACAGGCACGCTAGTTGGGTGAGATTGGGGCCAACAGGCACGCTGGATAGGTTGAGTGGGGGTCAACAGGCCCGTTGGATGGGTGGGGGTTAAAAAATCAAGGTTGATTGCATCTGTCTGGCAGCAGTAACCCATTAGTGGAAATTATAAATAAGTTTTATTCAAAATTCTAAATACGAATTGAAGGTGAAAAAAAACTACAATTTTGTGTTAGCTAAAGAATATGTAACAAGTCAACAGTCTGAAAAAAACTACAATTTTGTGTTAGCTAAAGAATATGTAACAAGTCAACAGTATACATAGCGTAGGTATTCTACTTTCACTCTAATAATATGATTGAATGAGGTAATGGCTCTGCCATTCAAACAAATTGATTGATTTTCTACATTATAATCATATGACACTTGAAATAAATAGCATTGTTATATACCTTGTACACCTAGACTTTCAGTCTTGAAACAAAACAGAGTACTGTAATTGTTTTTTTCTCGGTCACGTGACCTGATCAATTTCAAATATATCCCGACCAGGATACAAATCATCAAAAATTAACTTTTGGCACAAGGTTGTCATTTGTGCGAATATGACATTTGTTTACATTTTCAGATGCAATGTCCTTAGGCTAGAAGTCCTTGATTATTTGAAAGAAAACAGATTGTTAAACTGATAGTATCCCCAAGTCTGAATAGCTAAAATGGTATTTCTGGCTTCGGATCAGGTGTGTTGAGATATGCCACTCCCACTAGCTCACACTTGATAGTTTGCCCATAAATGGAAATAAATGGATTGATTTAAGGAGGAGGTAAACTTTAGTATTCATTTTAGGTACACAATGATATATATAATGGAGTCCGGAATCCGGAATCCAGAATTCGGAATCCGGAACCCAAAGCCTCGATGGATTCTGTTACATGGGCCGAAATCTTACCTTCGTTTCCTGTAAATTATGAAACTGATAATCGCGGCTGCTATGACAACAAGCGGTACCAGAGAACCTGATAATATAGGAACCAGCTTTCTTTCTTTGCTAACAACTGATACTCGTGGCATTGGAGACGAACTTGATGGTTTCTTGTTTGTTGTTGAGGAAACTCTGGGTTTGGAAGATGAGCTTTCTGTTGACCAATCCGGTTTATCTGAATGAATGCGTAGAAAAAGGAAAAATTCAGGAATTCACATCAGCATAAACAGTCCTACATAAGAAATTATAACACTCTTAAACAACTAATTGCCAACTAAACAAAGAGCAAAGCACTGGGTACTAGCACGGCGGCGATGGCCTAGGTAATTGTTTTGATAGACTGGTTGCTGTAGCAACTAATAGATAAGAGTGAAGTTGCATGCTACTGTAGTTTTCTTTTTGAAAAATTGCGCGCCTCAACTTGAAAATGACTTGCCCAAGCAATGCGGCCGTGTTAGTACCCAGTCTTTCATCCAAATTTGTTGTCGGTAATTATGATCTTGTTTTGGTTAAAGCCTCTTAATATACAAACATGAGTGTTTCTAAAGTAACTAATGTTCAACTACCAAATCTTTTCAATGATGACATTCGAGTAAGCCACAACCTTCAACAATCGAACAATCCGCTTAAACTTTTTCACTAGATCTATCCTCCGTTCCTCCACCTTTTCGTTTAGTTACCTTTTCTTCTCTTAGTTCATTCATCATTTAGTTACCTTTGTCTATTTACTTATTTTATCTTTATTTTTTTCCCGTTTCGTTTTACTTATTCTGTTTGTTTACTTCACACATTCTTCCCTTTTTCGCACGCACTTGCATAGTTTAGTACCACGCTCCTTTACTTACTCTTTGTCTTCTATACTTTGTTTACTTTTCTATTCCATACGCTAGGGACACGTTTTAGAGTTCACTTGTCAACGTTGTTTAACTTCGATTATTTCTCTGATGATGCCGTAGAGCGGCAAAAGCTTAGATTTTATAAAGTTTTAAGATCTTTTAGAAGCAGTATTAGGCATCAATTGCGTACACTCATTTTATAATCCGCTTAAACTTGTATACGTAAAACATTTCGCAGACTGTTACTTTTTCAGCTTTCAACTTTTTCTACCTCTTTCTGTCGTGGCCAGCCATAAGTAGAACAAACTCGTACCCAGGCTTGTATCATGTTGAAGGTGAAAATAGCAAGGGAAATTGGCACAAGGTTATTTACCTCGCGCTGGAACGTAGCTTCTAAATTCAATAGAAGAATGTTTTAGACTAAAACACAGAACTAAACAGGGTTGAAAAGGGAGGCAATGAAAGATAGACCATAGGAGATAAAATGTTTAAAACCTTCTAGATGCATGTACAGTATCAAAAGTTTTTGCAGTTCAAACTGTGTAACTTTCTAACTTGTTATCTTACTTGTTGTTGGATGGCTTTTGGGGAAGCTTGAAGATTGGCTTTCTGTCGATCTTGTTGGTTTAACTGTTTAGTAAATGCGAAGGAAAAAAGGTTTAGCGTTCACTGTCAATGTTACTGCATGCTACATCGTCCAACACAACTAGTTCAATTTCTATCCAACTGCAAACATACTAGCATTCAAATAGTTTGTATGTATGACTGTGGCTTTTCAAACGTCTCCTAAAGAAACACTTATACTCGAAGGTGACAACTGATTCACTTCTTAGATTCCGATTTATTCAGGAGATATTTAAACCATTGGTTTTTGTAAATTTTTTAGTCTTTTTATAAACACGTTTAATGAGCAATACCAAGTTAAAAAATCTGAGCTAAGTCAGTATTGACTAGATACCTAATTTAATAAGCAGTTATCTCCGAAGTGGAGATGACTAGTGGGGGATAATTGATTTAGTATATGCCAAACCAGTCGAATAAATTCACGTGAGAGTTGGTGAATGTCAAAAAATTATCGATTTAAAATTTTCAAACGCTAGTAAGAAAAGCCTGCGCTTACTTTAATCGTTGTACTTTTTCTTGAAATTTAGGGGTAAAACAACTTTCATCCTACTTGCGAATACATACATTCCAAATTTAGTGGCCCTTTTTTGTGTTTAAAGGGAATGGCTGAATCGTTTATTTTGTGAATTTCATATGTCGCGAAGCGAGTCGCCATTTTGACAGCTTTCTCAAAAAAAATATATCATTGAGTATTTACTGTTTCAGGAACCAATTAGAGCGCGCAAAAAAAGCTATTCACTGATTTGGTATATACTTAAACTGAATATTTATTTACCTGGTCGATGTGAAGTACTGTAGTTTGCCCTGAAATGACAAATTTCATTCTCTTTTCTAAAACAACGAAGGAAAACAAACAACCGCGACGAATTTGATTTTATAAGTTGATTCAAACCGGAAATGTGCGAGCTAAATGTCCCAAGAAGTTTGCCGTTGGTGTCATCCCCATCATACACACTGACAAAGTTCAGCGATGGATCTCCAGTAAAGTTGAAATAAACAAAAACAAACCACACCGACGAGATAGCTGTGGGTGAAATGTTCCAAGAGCAATACCGGCTTTGAGATGGAAAACCTTTGGACGCCACTTGATTATCAATAACACCACTACTCTCTTTTTCTGTAAACTGGCACGCTAAAAAGATCAAGAAAACAGAAAGTAAGATAAAATAACTAAAATGATAGTTTGACTCACTCTATCTCCTTCTGTTGCTTGTTACGTGTTGTCAACGAATCAATGAGAGTGTAGGATATTGTACGGCCAGATTTCGAGTTCGCTTCCTTTCTTCCATCAAAAAATCAAAAACTTTTTTAAAAAACGTGTAAGTATAACAAACAGGCCTTGAAAAAGTTGTCAAAATACTCCTCAGATCAATTATAACACCTTTCTAATTTTCTAACATTGTAGGAAAGTATGCCACTATTAAAAAAGAAAAATATTGGGGTACAGTTTTGCCTTCCTTAGTATTAGCGGGCGAGGGAGATTTTTGTAAACGCCGACAGCGTGAGCCTACAAGAGGGTCCAGGGGCATGCATGCTTCCCCGGGTAGTTTTTGGCAAACTATACTTGCTGTAATGCCAACTCTGCGTATTCTGGGGGTTTTTGAAAAATATCAGATGGGTCAAGTTTTATAGTTTTCGGCGATCATTGCAAATCATTTCTAGACTTTGAAATTAAATCTTGTTGAAAGTGAACAAAAATAGAAAATTTTCTTAAGCCTGAGAATTTATGGTGGAGAACCTGCGAATCCCCCCGCCCCCCCTCCTTTCCCCCATGACCATTTTCTTTAGTCTAAAATGTGATGGCGATCCCCCCTCCCCATAAAATTTTCCTTAGTCTGAGAATCGTTGGCGATAGAACCTGCGAGCCCTCCCCGACCCCCTTACCCCCCAAAAACATGTCCTTGGTTTGAGAATTTATGATGGTGGAACCTGGGACGTTAGTAAACCATGAAACCATTGCTTAAGCCCTTATCCCAAGATTGCGTTTATGCCTATACACAGGTCTATCATCACTGCTCTCAGCCCATTTTACAGACAGTGACAAGAAGCCACTTGTAGCATCAATACCTTGATAAAAACAGTAGTGAAGACGATACGATGAACTCAAGAAAGGATGTGCTCCAACTGTAAAATCCTCATTTATAAAATCTCG
>JAOBRD020698092.1:0-14571 GCA_027575215.2 Hydrozoanthus sils
GGCGTGATAGATAGAGTGGGCTTGATAGATAGAGGGGGTTTTATAGATAGGGTGGGCTTGATAGATAGAAGGGGCTTAATAGTTAGAGGGGACTTGATAGATAGAAGGGCCTTAGCTTAATAGATAGAGTGGGCTTGATAGGTAGAGGGTTTTGATAGATAGAGTGGGCTTGATAGTCAGAGGGGGCTGTATAGATAGAAGGGGCTTAATAGATAGATTGGGCTTAATAGATAAAGAGGGCTTGATAGATAGAGTGGGCTTAATAGATAGATTGAGCTTGATAGATAGAGTTGGCTTGATAGATAGAGGGGGCTTGATAGATAGAGTGGGCTTGATAGAGAGAAGGGGCTTAATAGAAAGAGTGGGCTTGATAGAGAGAAGGGGCTTGATAAATAGAGTGGGCTTGATAGATAGTGGGGGCTTGATAGATAGAGTGGGCTTGATAGATAGAGGGGGCTTGATAGATAGAGGGGGCTTGATAGAGTGAAGGGGCTTAATAGATAGAGTGGGCTTGATAGATAGAGGGGGCTTTATAGATAGGGTGGGTTTGATAGATAGAAAGGGCTTAATAGTTAGAGGGGGCTTGATAGATAGAAGGGGCTTGATAGATAGAAGGGGCTTAATAGATAGAGTGGGGTTGATAGATAGAGTGGGGTTGATAGATAGAGTGGGCTTGATAGATAAAGGGGGCTTGATAGATAGAGGGGGCTTGATAGATAGAAGGGGCTTGATAGATAGAGGGGGCTTGATAGATAGAGGGGTCTTAATAGATAGAGTGGGCTTGATAGATAGAGTGGGCTTGATAGAGAGAAGGGGCTTGATAGATAAAGGGGGCTTAATAGATAGAGTGGGCTTGATAGATAGAGTGGGCTTGATAGATAGAGTGGGCTTGATAGAGAGAAGGGGCTTAATAGATAGAGTGGGCTTAATAGATAGAGTGGGCTTGATAGATAGAGTGGGCTTGATAGATAGAGTGGGCTTGATAGAGAGAAGGCGCTTAATAGATAGAGTGGGCTTAATAGATAGAGTGGGCTTGATAGATAGAGTGGGCTTGATAGAGAGAAGGGGCTTAATAGATAGAGTGGGCTTGATAGATAGAGGGGGCATGCTAGATAATGTGGGCTTGATAGAGAGAAGGGGCTTAATAGATAGAGTGGGCTTGATAGATAGAGGGGGCATGCTAGATAATGTGGGCTTGATAGATAGAGGGGGCTTGATAGATAGAGTGGGCTTGATAGATAGAGGGGGCTTGATAGATAGAGTGGGCTTGATAGATAGAAGGGGCTTAATAGATAGAGTGGGCTTGATAGATAGAGTGGGCTTTATAGATAGAGGGGGCTTAATAGATAGAGGGGGCTTGATAGGTAGAGGGGGCTTGATAGGTAGAGTGGGCTTGATAGATAGAGGGGGCTTGATAGATAGAGTGGGCTTGATAGGTAGAGGGGGCTTGATAGATAGAGTGGGCTTGATAGATAGAGGGGGCTTTTAACTTGAGACCTTAATAGAAAGAGAGGTTTTAAATTTAAGGCGGTTTGATAGAGAGAGAGGTTTTATTAAATAGATAGAAGGGGATTAATATATTGAGGGTGCAGGGTTTGGTGGTGATTGTTATATTCATTCTTCCTAGTTTGTTTTTTCCATAAATAAACAATGTACTTTGGGCAATTTTTGTGTATATTTACAGTGATAAACTAAGCATCCTAGAAAGAAATGGGATTCAAACTGTTGGTTTTTCTGTTTCAAGTTTCTGATACTGACTCTTATAAACTAATTGTCAAAATATGAAGTAGAAGAACAGAATGTTTTACTAGAGTTATAATTCCCTCAGGTTTTCTATGAAAAGTTGGTTAATTACTATGTGTTGTTAGGGTGTGTTATAAATTTCTCAGGTGTTCTATAAAAAGTTGGTTTTGTTATTAGGGTGTGTTGTAATTTTCTCCTGAAGGTGTTCTATGAAAAGCTGGCTTTCAATATGTAATTAGGATGTGTTATGGTTTTCTGAGGTGTTCTATGATTATAAAAAGTTGGGTTTCTATATGTAAATAGGGTGTGTTATGATTTTCTCAGGTGTTCTATATAAAAAGTTGGCTTTCTATCTGTAATTAGGGTGTGTTATAATTTTTTCAGGTGTTCTATGAGAAGTTGGACACTGAGTGTCAAGCAAAGGGCCTCATTCCAGCAGATGCTTTGTCCACAATGTTTGGCAATATCAAAGCCATTCATCAACTTCATGACAATTTTCTGTTGCCAAAATTGGAAGACAGAATGAACCAGTGGTGAGTTTGATGTTAGACAAGATCCTTGTAATATATACAGTACACCTTGTGTAGATTAAAAAGCAGAATCGGTTAGCTTTAAAAGATTTTGGTTAGTTAAGAATTAAAAGGAAATCATGAGAAATAAATTTGTCAGTGGCGCAGTGTCTGAGCGGTTAGCATGTTCAACTTGTAATCCTAGGGTTGCGAGTTTGAGCCCCGGTCAGATCACTGTGTTGTGTCCTTAAACAAGATACTTTACCTGACTTTGTTTCAGTCGACTCAGCTGTATAAATGGGTACCGGTTCTGCTGGAAGCTAAGCTGCAATGGATTAGTGTCCTCTCTAGGGGGAGTCAAAGACTTTACTTTAATACTTTAATAACACTACAAGTGTTGGCCTTATGAGTCACTTAGGCTCGAGAAAGGATTTAACTTTAGCTTATTTGAGAAATAAACACAAACTTTAGCTTATTTGAGAAATAAACACACACAGTGTAATTACCTTTCACACACTCATCCAAAAAAAATCCTGATGTTATGCCTGGCTTGGACTTGAACCCCATCTCCTGTATTCTAGTCAGACCTAATGGCCACTACACCATTGGGTATTCACCATGCTGGCAACATAGCAAGATATCAGCGATGTGTGTTTTGACCAAACATCGGTCACCCATGGGCCTGATATTTTCTTCAGTTGTGTGTGTCTCTAGCCTCTGTAAACCCATCAGGGCTTTCGAACACAAAGTAAATGTAATTTTGAGGCTTAGAAAGGCTTAGAACCTTTCTGTAAGCCTCAAAATTACATTGACTAAGAATTAAAAGTTTCTGTCAGCAGTTTTGCAAATGAGAGTTACAATCAGCAAAACCCTTGGCCAAATAAGGTTTTTATAAAGTTCCATATATTATCTAATAAATTGAAAATCTCTTCAAACTATGGCCCTCTATAAGGCAGCTGACAGTACTATTTAGTATGTGCATGGTCAGAAAAAGCACGTTTTGATTTTTTTTTCTGACACCTCAAAAAAAAACCTATCAAATTGTGACTTTGCTTTAAGTGTGATCCAATTTATGTTGATGGTGACTAGTAAGTAATTCAAAGCATCAATCTATAACGTCAAAAATCTAAGTTGGTCGAGGCTTTAATCAACTACTGGGTAAGAATACAGCATGCACCAGGCATCTTCCCAATAAGAGAGCTTTGACTGCATGTTGTTTAAACTTCCTTGTGACTGGTGTTTGTTTAAAATGGTCATTGGCTGTACCTCTCACCTTATGTAACGGTCATGAATATTATAGTAAAGGAATATTTTATCTTGTGATGTTAGTGGTCAATTTTTCTTAGCAGCAGGGAGCAGCTTGGTAGCTTATTTAAACAACATTATCAACGTCTTCTGTAACTTCTCCTTACATAACACATACAAAATAAGACATTTGCTAATGAGAAAATGGGAATTGGTCAAACTAAGCAAACTACTGATGACGATAAAAAGTACAAGTTCTCTTAAGCCAGTTCAATGAAAAGCATTGTTTTAAGTTGGGAGAATTAACCATTACACCGGGGACTAAAGGGTTAACTTTTTATACGTTTCCTATTAAAATATCAATCGAGCTAGTTAGTAAGCTCCTGGATAAATTCTTACTCTTAAGTGACAGCTAGTTACTGTTAGTTGAATATCAATGCTATTTCTTTTTATAAAGGACCCAAACAAACAAAATTGGGGATATTCTCAAGACTCTGGCACCATTTCTAAAGGTATCAAATTGTGTTGTTTGCAAGTGCAAAATTTTGAACACTTTTTTACTAACTCGTGTGAAGGAAAAGTTTACAAAATGTAAACTAAGAAATAAATGAATTATTACTAGGACAGGCGTGACCTCTTCCTATGTTGTCTCATTGGTCACACCTTGCCTTTCAGCCAATCATATGTCTCTGTAAAGGTTACCCGAGTTTAGTTTCCCGTTAACTGTTTTAAAGGTGTGTTAATTTACCTTGGAAGCATCAATGAGCCAACTGTCTGTAAGAGAATTGTGTGTGAAAATTGGTAAAAGCATAGTAGTTTATATGGCGACTGGTTGTGAAAGCCGACAAACCTCAAAAGAGAATCACAAAGAATGTACAAAGATACTTTGTTGTAGTTTAAACGAACCGTGATGGTGCACATTCTCTGTATCATGTGACAGTGAGAATGTTTTAACTGGCTAATTGTTAATTTCATCTCAAAACCTTTTGTATTTTGTGCAACTTTAGGACTAGTAAGCAAAAGAAAACAATGAACAAAGACCTACAACTATGGTTTCATAACCAGTCAGTATGTTAACTATCGTAAAAGCAGAAATGAGGCCGTATCTACTGTGAGTATTAATTATATAAAATACTTTGATAACGCCGTGGACGGTAAAAGCTGTGGTGTTTCTTTTAAAAATTTTTAGTACCTGCAGTAGATACGGCTTCATTTGAGCCAGCTTTTTGCAGTTTTTACCTTTAGACATGCTAATGAAGGACAACTTCCTCGTATCGATCAATCGTGTGTCTTTTGTAACTTCATTTCTTTTGATATTTCATTGGTCCATCTAGATGGCAGTAGAAAACGTGTTGTTTTTCAGCCAATCAGTGTCAAGAGAATTATTAGAGTTTCAGTGCTAGCTTCACAGTTTTGCGATCATATGTCTCTCCTTTTTGTGCTTTTGTTTCTTCATTTTGTTTACTTCTTTTAATTTTGTTTTGCTGTTACACTGACTAGTTTCTTCCCTTTTAATCCTTATATCAAAATTTTATTGTTTTCCAGCTTTACACGGTATATATCGGTAATTTTGACAAAGCTAGTGAAACAGTTGGGTTGTGGATGAAGAAGTGTCCGAAATTCGCTGCTGTTATAGAAGAGATACAGGTTTGCTTGCTTCTAATTACCCACTCAGTTTCTCTGCATGCTGAGTATTGTTTGTTAAATAGCTGAAAGGTATCCTTAATTAGGGGAAGTGGAGAAGGGGGTAGGGTAGGGTCAATAGTGTCTTAAAACAACGTGCCATGAGGCAGATTAGGAATATTAAAGGCCATGTTACACGAGGCAATTTTTTCAGCAACTTGCAACGCAATTGTGCGTGTAACATCTCTCTCTGCAACTGGCAACGCAATGTTGCAAGTTGCGGAAAAAGTTAAACAATCCTCTACTTTTTGCAACGTTGCGAAGCTAGTTGCAGCGTGTAAAATGTACTGGGCAACCTGCTTTGTAACGCCAATCTCGCAGTCAAGTTGAAGAGCCAGTCAAATCTAGTTATAAACATGACGACGACTGTCTTCATTACAAGAAGTAAAAAACTTTGAGCTAAAAGCAGCAAGCCGGCGCAACGCAAAAAAAAATGGTCGCGGTCTTGTGCTTCATTTTGCACACGTGACAGTTATTTTAATTGGGAGAAACCGCTGAATAAAAAAATGTATCTCGTTTTATCGCAGGCAACGAAATGAGATCATTGCGAGTTGCAAAAAAAATTGCCCTCGTCTGACATCTCACATCAACTTGCAATTTTTCGTTATCGTCAGCATTGCATTGCAAGTTGCTGAAATAATTGCCTCGTGTAACAGGACCTAACTAGAAGGCGAAAGTGCAACAAAATTCCCTCATGCTCTGTAGTTGTTTACACAGTGGTTATGACTTTCTCTACTGTTTGTTTCTAAATAGTGCAATACTCTAGGGAAAGCTGCAGTTTCAAGCTGCTCAGAAAATACTGCATGTTTGGTTAACTTTCAGTTATGTTATGTCGTTAGGCTCTTTAGTCACGATTCATAAAGCGAAATGTATTTGCTATTTTCAGAAAAGCACCCATTGATAAAAAAGTAGTGTTTTCTTTGTTTTAGTTTTTGATCGGCTGTTACAGCTGTGTCTACTCGCAATATTGTTTTAATTAATTTTTCCCCTTACCATAGCATTATCTCATCCTAAACTGTTTCATATCCAACAAGCGCGAATAAAATAAGTGTTTTATTTCGTTTAAGTAATGGTCCGTGTAAGAACGAGAGAACCTCCCAATGTTCTGCCGCATTACGCTTTCCCCACACCAGAGTGTTTAAATTTTCATACTGAGAATACATCGACCAGTATACAACACAGTTTTAAAGCAAAAAGCATTGAAATTCTTTTTTAAAGCAATGTTTCTTTTGTGCTATAATATTTAAGCCAATCGTAGGACTCCAGAACAAAAGCGAAGAGAACCTTTTTATTTTCAATGTTCCCCACATAGAATTTTTCTCAAATTTAAAAAAAGAAATGTTTCAATTATAAAGCAACGAATGAGCAGACTGGAAAGAACTACATCAGCTTACTTATCAAGATATTGTCCGTTTTCAAAATTTAGCCAATCAGATCAACAGTTTAATAATACCGCAATTAGCACCTTTCTTCATTCCAGTGCGGTTGACCTTTCCAGTTCTTACTCGGAACGTTACTAAATGAGCTTTCTGAAACCTCCCGCGCAATTTTTCTCTTTGGCAACTCTTCCCATATTTGGTATAATGAGCTGATAGCCGAAATTGATTAAACCAATCAGAACGCTAGAAACACAGTACTCGAGACTGAAATTTTAATGATAGCCATTAGACTAACCAAAAGCTACTTGAACTTCATTAGTGAGATTTAACACTGCGTGTACGTGACACGGCAAACGTCAATTTGCCGTCTGCCGTTTGCCGTATATTTGTTTTGTGTTCTTGGTTTTAGCTTCACTTTGACGTGAGCTTCAAGTGAAAACACGCGAGCGACTCGAATTAGACTGGAAACTAGTGTCAATGAAATTAAAAGCAATTAAAATCTTAATCTGAAAGTACATATTAGCAAAAGAAAAAAAGATTTTTTTCTGTTTGTATGCAACAGTTAACAATTGTTTGATTCCCGTTGATAAATGAATAACCAATCGGCACTAACTGAACAATTTTTTGTGTTGTTTCTTCAATTTAGCTAACTGAACATTAAGCATAACATCCCTTTACCGTTTTTACTACTTCTAAGTTTAGATTTTAAAAAAATTTATTTTTATGCTTGAAAAAAGATCAAAAAATCTCACGTCGCTATCAAACGCGAAAACCCTTACCTTGGCATACGTACGGCAAACGTGAAACGGCAGACGCGGGAAAATTGTTTCGTAGGCATTTTTAGGATTTTTTTAAAATATTCGGAAAATCTTCGGAGGTATTCGGAGACGTTCGTAAATCTTCGGAAATTTTCGTAAGACATTTGTGAGACTTTTTAAAATTTTCGGAAAATCTTCGGGATTTTTTGGAAGTATACCAGCAACCAATCAGCGCACAGTAATTTTGCCCTGTATTAAGAAAAAATGCCCCCGCTGTTATCCAATCAGCTTGAAGTAATTTTGCCCTCTATGTTATAATTTCAGAAAAGCAGCGAGTGTGAGAACCTCACCCTTCACCATCACATGTTGGAACCGATTCAGAGGGTGCCGCGGTACAAAATGCTCCTTACAGGTAGGACAAGTTGATGATTAGGAAGTTTAAGATGTCAAGACGGCAATATTGGTGACGACGGCTTACCAAAACACACTTTTTCTTGCCCTGTTCGTATCACGTATAGATCGTTTGCTTTCTCCGTTGATAAGTTAAGCGAGTTACGCTGTGTAAATAGAAAAAGATGAAAGCGAATCTGAGCGTTTGAAGTTGTAATTTTCAAGACGACAGCGTGCAGGTGGCCAACAGGGTACATTCCAACGTGCAGCTGTTGTATTCACTATTGTTCTCTGCCGTCGTTGTTAGCGTTGTCGCTCTCGTATCTTAAGGTATGGCTAAGCTCACGATTCTCTTCTCAGCAGACCAAGATGTGTGCTTTTTACATTCCCCTTCTGTTGTTTTCTTTGTTTACCATTTTGCACTATTTTTTTGTTTATGTTTGTCGGCCGTGTTGCAATTTGATCTATTTTGTTTCGATTATTTAATGTTTCGTTTCATTATCGTTTTGTTTGTTTTTGTTTTAAGACTATCTTTCAAAGCTTCCAGAAGATTCACCAGATATGAAGGATGCTAAGGGTAAAATATTTTGATATTGTTTCTTCCTTCCTTTCCCAGTATATTATGCGGATTGTTAATAAATTGGTTTCTGTTAATTGTAGCTAAGAAGCCGTAAGCCTCACTTCTCCACTATTCCAGGATTATATGTTGGTTAGTGTAACCGTTACAAATATTATATGGCTGACCTGGAGGTTTTTGTTTTCCAGGAAAGTACTGGAATTTATTTTGTTTCTCAGGGAAATTTTGAAATTGGAATTTTCTCCAAGATTTTTTCTTAATATCTTTATGAGAACTTTCTTCTTCTTTCATAAAAATTCCAGGAATTTTCTTCTTTTTTCAGGAAAAATCCTGGAATTTTCTCTTTACTCCTGGACCCGTGAAATTTTCTTTTCTCTCCTTGAAAGTTCTCCAAAGGCCTGGATCCTATTTTTTTTCTCTTTTTTTCCTTCAGAAAGGACATCAAAGGTCTTGAGTTTTATTTTTAGTTGCTGGAAAGCCCAAATTTGTTTTTCTCAGAAGAGTCCAAAACCTGATTGTCTCCCTCTCGTAGAAAGATTTTCGTTAATATAATAGACCTGTTGCAACTCCAGGATAGCATTGCTGATGTATATGAAAAAACTCCTCTTTCATTCTATTTGCAGACGCACTTGGAATCATCTCCGAGTCGGCAACCCACGCCAACGAGAGTATGAAACAAACGGTACGTATACTTAATGTACCCTGTATTTACTTTAATAATAATGAATTTTAACACAATGTCATCAATAATGGATTGGCTTTTCATTAAAACGTTTATTAAATTACAAGTAACCGGTTTGACATTTCTTTGTAAGTATACGTCATGAATGCATTACTAAGAAATTAAGTAAGCCATAGAAAAGCGTGTCTTGTAATTACAATAGACCAGTCGTACCAGAAACTCTAGACACAGAGTTTTTGATTAACGTGTATATTTCGTTTATTTTTACCAGGATAAACTTAAAAAGCTGCTAGACATTCAAGACAAGCTTGGAGAGAGTTTCAATGTTATTGCCGCCAGCAGAGTGAGTTGGTGTTCTATTTTGTTAGTAGGCTGTATTCCTTGAAGGAATTCTCCATAAAACTTTTAATAACTCTTGTGTATATACCAGCTCAAATGTGGTAAACCTGTACATTAGTCTAACGCCAGGCAATAGACCTTTTTCCAGTTCCAGGTGCCGCTGATAAAAATAGACTGTCGGCGCACGTACTCAAGGTAAGCCTCGAACTGAAGTAAAATATTCACAAATTCCAGGAAGAAAAGGTGCTATTCGCAACTCAAAGTATTGTTTTATTTTAAAATTCCGTTCCTCCACGCTGGAATTTGTGAATATTTTACTTCAGTTCGAGGCTTACCTTGAGTACGTGTGCCGACAGTCTATATTTATCAGCGGTGCGTGGAACTGGAAAAAGGTCTATTTAGTTTGAATATTTCCTCGGTTTGAATTACCCTCTCGCCGCCATTTTGAAATGTGACGTGTTTTGGCTGCAGTGCCAGTGTCCACTCCCGATGAATACGGTAGCAATAAACGAGAGGGAGACTGGCTCTGCACCAAAACACGTCACATTTCAAAATGGCCGCGCGAGAAATTCAAACTGTATAAATGACCAAACTAAATTGCGTGGCGTTAGATTTGTGTACAGGATTATCAAGTTTGAGCTGCTGATGTGAACACAGACTTGATAAAAGTTTTATTGGAGACCAATAATGTTATACAGTGGATGATTCCTTCAAGTTCTGTTTAAAGTTATATTTAGACTGAATATTTACTGCCCTTCTTTTACTGCTCGTTCATTTCCGACCAATATCTTATCAGTATTTGTTTCAATCTTTTCTCTTTCATTTTATCAAATCACACCTTATAAAAACTTACCTTTCCTATACTGACTCAAGTTTTGTGGATTTTTCGCCACAATCTCTACAACATGCAAGACACGGCGACCAAATTGGCTTCTGTTCAGCAATCTGTTTATTTGCGACTCAAGACTCACTGCGAATACATGCGTTCTAACATCCATGTTGATTCTTAAAACTTTTTTATACAACTAAGCTATATTTATACTAAATCATACAGGAACATAATACCAAACTTGTTAGTCATTTCCCTTACGTATACTAAGTTCTTGCACGTATTTTGTGCCCATCCCAAACATCTTGTTTACACCCATGTAACGTCACGGCAAGCCCAAGTTTATCTAATCTAACTATCACTAGGCTTGTCACGCGTGACACGCACATACTTTCTAGAAGGCTAATTGAGTTACGTAACAATATTCACTAGATTGTGTTACAAGCTTCAGTTAAAGGAATCCAATTGTTTTGCTCTAAATTATGAACGAACTAATAGTAAGAAATATATCCTCAACACCAAGGACAATGATAGTTATAATAGTAATGACAATAATCACCCTTATTGATAAATTTCACATAAATTTTTACATAAGTATTAAGATGATCTTATAATTTTTACATAATTGGTAAAAGATGTCCAGAGTTGTTTGTTTATTTTACTCAACATTCCCTTTTATTTTTTAACTTATGGTGCATCACAGTATTCCTGTTTATTTATTTCACCTCAAACTGTACACAGTGTTTTCCTTCGTTTGCCATCTTAGATCAAACTTGGTTACTCCGAAACTGCCCCGCCTTACCCCAACCTTGATTCAAACCTTATCCAGCATAGACGTAGGTGACTAGTTTTCTAGGAACAGGCATTTACTGCTTTCTCTTAACGTTTCTAATCCGTTTCTAGGAATTTGTAAAGGAGGGGGATCTGTTTAAAGTGTCAGCTCGTACGGGAGTCAGTCACCAACCGAGGACCTTGATACTGGTATGACAGTTTTATTCCTATGGCAGTTAAGGCGCTAGCTTAAGACCTTGAGATCCAGAGTTCTGGTGTTGCCCAAGTCAAGGCGCTAATGAGTGCCTTTGAAGGGCGCAAGTTTTGCTATTGGAATCAGATAGGCATCTTGTTTTTGAACTAATAAAGCCGGGTATAAATCAAAATTATTTAAGAGCTCAAGTATTCGGCTTACCATCGATTTTAGCTTCACAATGCTCTGTCGGTTTCTTTATCTTTGTCAAGGAAATTGTTAAGTTCAGCCAAAGTTTATATATACGGACTGGTTAGGAAAGCCGGCAAACCTCAAAAGGGAAATACAAAGAATGTACAAAGATGCTTTGTTGTAGGTTGAACGAACCGTGACCCTGCACATTCTTTGTTTCTGGTGTTAGTGGGAATATTTTGACTAGCTATTTGTTGATTTGCATTTCGAAAGCTTTTTGGTTTTCTGCACATTTTGTGCAGGGTCAAGACCAGAAAACAAAAGCAAATGGTGAACAAAGACATACAACAATGGTTTCCTTACCAGTCTGAATATATGGTTCAGCTTTTGGTGAAACTTTACTTACGTGCATGTCAAAGTAATTAGCATGAAAAACGGCTACAGTTAAGAATCCCAACTGATTGGAGGCAGACTGGATTTGACTATGGGATCACCGAAGCCAAACCCGGTCAGTGGTCAGAATAGGATTTAAACTCAAGATAGCCGCATGCAAACCCGGCACCCTAACCACTGAGTTATGTTGACACGTAATGGCTACTAAATCGACGTTCAAAAGAAACTCTTATTTCGACATGAATGCTTATTTCTTGCTGTTTTTTGTTTCAGTTTAACGACGTGTTACTCTGCTGTGCAAAGGTTCCAGCAACAAACAAGTACAAGGTCAAAGTGTCCATGGATGTTTATGGCATGGTTGTGTGTACTGTAGACGATGATGTGGAAGACGAAAACACATTTCGCGTTAGTAGCAAGCAAAAGGTTATCGACTTTGTTGCCGGCTCAGTTGACGAACAACAGGAATGGGTGAACCTCTTGCAGAAGACGATATCTGAGCAAGAGCTGAAGAAAAATTCTTACAGACGAGGAAGCAAACTCGAAGAAATTTTAGCCGACAGCGAGCTTGGAAAGAAGGCACCAGCTTGGGTGCGTGATGAGTCTGTCAGTATGTGCATGGCTTGTGATGCCATATTTACAGCAATACGCAGACGTCATCATTGTCGCGCGTGTGGCCGCGTTTTGTGTGGTAAATGCTCACAATATCGTGCACCTCTCGATTATGATGGCGGAAAGCAGAACCGTGTATGCACAAAGTGCTATCGGGTGTTAGTCAAAGGAGCGAAAGATGCGGAGGATGGTAAAGGCAAACCTAAGGACGTTCTGAAAATGGATCAGCAGTCAAATGTGCAAATTAGTGGCTATCTGAACTATAAACACGGTGGAGAGAAATCATGGCAAAAGCGTTGGTTTGTGCTTTTGGATAACTTTGTACTGTATTGCCACAAAGCGAAAAAGGTACCTAAGATTATATGCGCTTGTTTTAATCTAGCTCTAGGCCTTGTAGAACCCTTATCTAATCTGTTTAGGATTGGTTTCTATATCTAGTCTTGTTTGATTTAATTGGATGGCGATATTAAAACCCTTGCAGACGACGACTTGCTTACCATTTAATATATTTTAGAAAACAAGCCCGAAATAACTCGCGCTATGATTGGTTATATAGTTCCGTTTTATATAACTGATTAGAAAGCACGGTATGACGTCACAAAACGCAAGCCAGAAAAACGTTCAGAAAGATGGACGACGAGAAACTTCCTAATTTTTCCATTGACTTCGACCGTTCGGCTTTGCCTCGTTTTCTTTCTACCTTTTTCTCGTGTTCTGATACATCAGCGTGTTCTATTTTTGTCTGGAAACGCGCGAGGCTGTTTTATTCCCATATTATAGTGGGTCAATTTATGTCTGTCGCCATAAATTCGGTTAAGTTTTCATTTGCACGATCAAGTTTTATATTGGCGATGACTGGTTAGTTGCAAGAGCTGCACATTTATGAGAAAATAGTTATTGTGTTTTGTCGGTTAGTTATTGTTGCCTGGTCAACCAAGTTGTTAAGGCGCCAGTTTCTCGTGCGGGAGGCCTGGGTTCGACTCCCCTTCAAAACCTTCACGCAGGGCCGGTTTGTTCAAAAGTGGGTTAACTTTAAACCCGGGTTAAGCAAAAATTCAAGCAGAAATTTTTTTCTCCAGAACAAAACTTACAGTTCTTATAAAATACGTTTAAAATTTTCCAAGATAACAAATTGTACATACCATAATTACAGCTCAAGTCAGTATCTATAAAGTTGGATACAAGATTTAACCCTAGGTTAACGCTACTCGGCTTTTGAACAACCGGGTCCTGGGTATTAAACAACTGAGGAGAAGATGCTGTCTTTGCTCTAACATCTGCAAACGGTTAGACCTTCGCATCTTCTCAGATAATGAATTGGAAACTGTAGGCCCTCAGAATCTTGTGATCGGGTTATAAAACCTGTTCGGTTTTACGACACCCAAGGCTAGGGACGGCTATAAACTAAACAATTAGATATGATAAAATTATTAAAATTATCGTAAGACTGTGATCAAGAGTCAAGCGTTACATTCTCTGTACACTTTCATTCACTTGTAATCACTTACTGGATTTTCTGGACTATAATCTGCACCCCACATTTTTATGACAGAGAAACAAACTCAACAGATAACCCGCACAGGCGTATAACCTGCACCCAACTTCTTCCATATTTATCATCACGTTTAACTGTTCAAACATCAAAACATTTTTCGTTTGTTTCAGATAGTAAGGACAATTTAAGAAATACCAAGATAACTTCAATGATGACCGGATTAATTAAAGTGTAGATACCGTAAAATCTAATCTAATCTATTTTAATGAGACTATTGTGTTGTGTTGTACCCAGATCTAATCTAATCTTTTTTAATGAAAAGATTTGTGTTGTATTGTACCCAGATCAACTTCAGAATCTAAGATAACCCGCATCAGTAGATTACCCGCACCTTCTCCAATACAGGGTTATAGTCCGGAAGATACGGTATATGTAAACTCTCTTGCCATAATTTTTTCTAGAGGCCGTTTAATGATGTCAACTTAAATCCAAACTACTTTGCTTGTAGGATACCAAAGCCGAGTTTTCTCTTCCGTTGCCGGGTTACACAGTTGACAAACCAACTTTGGTAAGAATCCTTTGAGTTTCTTTGTTTAAAGTTCCTATCAAGCTTATTTTTTCAAGTTCCAGATGAAAAGTAGAACCCTTTAATAATAGTTATTTTCAAAAATAAAACCTTTCCTCGCCGTTCCTGTTACATTTTTTAAACTTGAAGCGTGCAATGATGACGTAGCAGGAGGCATATGACGTAGCAGGAGGCATGAAGCAGAGACAATCTTTTTTA
>JAOBRD020698201.1:0-10620 GCA_027575215.2 Hydrozoanthus sils
ATGAGATATTATACAGTGAGTAGGGAACCAATCAAATTGCTTAAAATTCAATATCCAGTTGTTTTTTTATAATAATAGTTAATATCCCTGTGTACCTATGGTCCAATGGCTCTTTCACTCTAGAACATGGCTTGATATAATGTAAGATTTAGTTCAACGTACCCCTACGATCGTAACACTGATCCTATGGTTAGCCTTCAAAGAACCAACGCTCCAAAACGACATTAACCACAGTCATATACGTTGACATGTTTATTTATAATTTTCACAAAACTAATTTTCACCGTTAGTACTTATATTTTTACACTGTAATTTAATATACCATTTCTACCTCAATAAATATTTATTTATTCTCATCATGTCCAGAAGCTAAGATATTATTTATATTTATTTCACTGAACTTGAAAATGGCAATAATTTACCAACGCTTAATTTGTGACAAAGCCAAACGGGCAATAACTAGAGTGCTATCAAAACGAAACTTCCTGACGTAAACTTCAAAAGCTATTCTGAAGTAAGAACAATGACGAATATTTACATTTCGTTTGCGGTGTCAGTTTAGATTCCAAAGCAGGCAAAAGTGAAAGAAAATTTGCAAGTACGTCTGCAGCATCCAGTAGATGCCATTTTTTATGTGAAAGTTTCTACGCATGCATGTTTTTGAATTTCTCAGCCATGTCTTTGGTCTGAAGGCGTATACTAGTTTGGTTTACAACTAAACATAGAAGCATGTTCTTTCTTAACCAGGTAGCTTAGAGCGTTTGAATGAACCAGACAACATCTTTTTCTGCGATATAAGGGCGTAAATTATTACCTGTGAGAAAGAGCTGTTTGCATGCAAGCTACCGAGAAAATCCTTTTCCGTGGTATCTTTTTTCTGTAACCTTCGCAGAACAAACTAAACAAACAAAAAATATTTTGCACTTTTATCAAACAGACGGAATAAAAATAAGCCTTTGGCTTTCATTTTCAAGTAGAGCAGCACCTGTGGTCTACTCTACGATTCGCCTCTGAAACTGCCGTTAGGCGATGATTTTAATGTTACTCCATTTATGATAGAGTTATACTAACAAGCGTATGACAGGAGTGTTCATTGCATGTCACATTGTCCTTGGTAACTGCCGTAACACAAACTTTTTCAGACTCGGTTGCTCGTATACAGACTTAATTTCCTCTTATGCAACAATGATTCACTGTTCTCTGCACAATTAGTACGTATTACTACCGTCACAGTTTACTATCTGATGAAATTTTTTGGAAATGAGAGACAAGTCAGCCTGGTGTTACACATACGATTGTAAGTTCTGTAACACTGTTTAAATTCTATTCATTTATTTATCTATTTACACATATCGGGGATAAGAATTTCTCCACTTCTTATCAGCAAGAGGATCGTGTTCAGCAACCATCCAATCTCCAAAATATTTTTTTTCAGGCGCTCCGAAGTATTCATGCACGGAGTATCTCTGTCTTTGGCGATCAAAACAATGTGGACAGTTACACTCTATGTTGTCATCTTGACTACGTTTCGGTGAGTTATTATCATTTACAGACTTATGTGATGAATTACCAGACGAGTGTGTAGCGGAGTTGGCAACTGAAAAAGATTCTAATTCTGATAAATCCGCACAAGAGCACCTAGGCAGCTTGCTATCGTAAGGAAACTCTCTTCCGCGTGAGGACCGGTGCCTTTTACGCTTGCTTCGTTTTCTTTCAAAATATTTATTGCCCCGCAAAGGCTCACTACTCGAAGCTTCCTCGTCCATAGGCGAAGACGTGCCAGTTGAGCGTAGCGTAGACTCGGACGTGCTCGTACTACTAGTTGGGTGTGGAGGAGACCGCTGGGCACCAAGTTTCTGTTGCCGGCGTAACTTTTTAAACACAACAAACAGAACGACGCCCATCAAGACAATTGCCATCACAAATACACCCAGAAAACTCAGTTCGCCTTCACTTAAACTCATGGAGCTGGTGTAGATTTTGTCTGAAAGTAAAAAGAATTTGTAGGTTTTCAGTATCCAGTCCATTAAAACAAACATTACAACTTAAATTATTCGTTTTGACTTGTGATATTTTGTTCTTCTAGAGGAACATCTAAACTATAACTTAAGGTCAACTTGAAAGAAATTAAACCCCGTTTTGTATTACTTTCACAACAATTTACAAACATCGCTGAAACGACACTTAACCCCAGTACATTTATCTATAAACCTTTCATTATTTTGATATCAATTCATTCTACTTACCCACTGTTGTGTAGGAAGCTGTAAAGCCCCTTCGTGTCCCATTTTTCCACTTTCCATTGTGGAAGTACTTAATGTACATTGTGTTACTCGAGGAAATAACAGGACTGTTACGTCCGCTCTTTGTTATGTACGCCAGTTCTCTTGCGGTCGAGTCATTACCGTCGCGAATCCGAATCCAGTCATCTTCTAACATCAGAGCATCAAACCATAGCTTGATCTTGGAATCGGCCTTAACGTTTATTCTCCACGCACAACTGGAGGCCCCGAGGATTGGAAAAAGCTGAGGCGACGATGAAATCATTCCTTCTGATGACGTTAACAAACAGCCACAAGAACATGAGTCTGTAGTTTCTGCAGTGAAATGGAAACAATTGTCAATGATCAAGCATAAGTTTATTCTTCTATCCCAAGTCGGAGAGCTGAAAAGAGTATAGTTCGTGTGCCTATTTCGTGTTTGGGGTTTGAGCCAGTTGGTATAGGCGAGTTTTTGTTTACATTTTTTGCCTCATTAGCATACACACTCTTCTTTCTAATTCAGCTACAGAAACAAAGCTTCTGAATAATGAGATGTTTCTGCAGAACAAACTTTCTCTGAAAATATGAGATTGATATGCTGAGTAATCTTCCCAAGATATATGGTTTTAAGAATTGAAAATTTTACAAAGAATGCTCATTATCGTTCTTGCCTCCAGCTGTTTTGCATATTTTTGAGTGGTAATTTCTTCTTTAATCCTACACTTATAGAACCGAAAAATCGGTTTTGATAAGCATTATCAAGTTTTAAAGTCAGTTGTTTATCTTTGTTCTTTCGACGACTTAAGTTGTATATGCTACAAAGGAGAGTGTAAACAATGACGTCAGCTGAAACTCGCCTACAAGTTACAATAAATGGCCGTTAGACACTCCTCGCTGCATGGTGTTATAAGGCAAATGATTGATAAATAACAGCACTAATAATTCTTTGTGGGCATTTATCCAATTAATGTCGACGAGACCAAATTACAAAGTTGAACTAACCTGGGCATGGTCTTACATAACATGGCCTACTCTCCACTCCTTTTCCCCGGCAGGCTTTCTCTTTCCCGTCCTTGGAGGTACTCAGACTGAGGCAAAATCTGAAGCGATATTGTTTTCCATTTCCACATGGCTGATAACACATACCCCAAGACGTCCACGCGCTCCAGCCGTCATATATAGTATGCCCTGGGAAAAAAAT
Source organism: Hydrozoanthus sils (assembly GCA_027575215.2). Taxonomy (NCBI): domain Eukaryota; kingdom Metazoa; phylum Cnidaria; class Anthozoa; order Zoantharia; family Hydrozoanthidae; genus Hydrozoanthus; species Hydrozoanthus sils. The sequence goes on from JAOBRD020698201.1 coordinate 3,463, forward strand.
AGTTACATTACCTTAAGTTATACTATTCTTCTATTTCAAACTTCAAAACAACAACGATATGATGATAACATATAAAAACTACAATTCAACTATATACCCAAGTTTTAGACTACCATTTGATAATTGAAGCTAGTAGCAACGTACTATTGGACATATCGAGCGAGCAATTTGCAAGACGTATGTCAAACGGGAATAGACAAGAACTTAACCAGTGACTCGGCTCCCCATGTGAGTCTCTGTAGCTCAGTGGGTAGAGCATCTGACCGGTAATCAGAGGGTTGCGGGTTCTATTCCCGTCAGTGACTCAAAATTTTTTCTGAGCTTTCAACTTGTAAATGAACAATTTCTTCAATGTTGTTCTTTTGTTTCATAAAGTTTTTTCCATACAATCTTTTAGAAATCACACCGATTATGGTCAGTTACAGGGCCAAATAATTGTCTTCAGTAGTGGCTTTTACTCAATTCTCAAAATCTAATAAACAAACTATAACGCACACAGTTGTGGGAAGTAAGACCCCAAAACTGAAGGCTTTTTATTAAACTAACAAGCTTCGTTTGTAACAGCACACGGGAGCTAAGCAAGAACGTGATGTTACAGCTCACAAAACAATTACTATCGGTATTATCGTTTTTTACCTCCGCATCGTAAAACATGACACGATTAAAATAAACAGTTAATATTCCCAACGTTAAGCTGCAAGCTTGGACAGAGTGCAAGTTCAAAGTGTTTATCAAGTTAAAAAATTGAAGCTTCTTAGTAGAAAAGTACGGCAATGCTGGGATGTTCAGTAAATGTTCTTTTCGCGCGAGCAGAGTACAAAAATACAAAATGCAATAGTCGTTTAACTGTTATCTCGTTCACAAGCCAACGAAAACCGATATCGATGCTAAAAGAAAACAAACACGGAGCAAAAAAACTTCTAAGTAACTTACAATACTTTTTTCATGCGGAGTGGGCGGTGACGATATACAGCATCATTATTCGCTGACGGAGAAAACTCATTGAGAAACCCGTCCAACATACATTCTGCTTAGAAAACGCCAGCGAAATACAATACTGAAACAACAACAGTGAGATTTGATAACAAAAAACTGTAACAATCTATTTGCTGAGAGTTGTAAGGTTAGTAGTGGTATTCATGTTCGGTGGAGCAGAAAATCAATCAGTCCCAACTACCTTTTCTATCCTCATCCACCGCTTCATGATTTGAACCGATGAAAATAAATTATTAATCTCGATCAATCTGTATAAACAAAAAACATAATTCTTGAATAAATATCTTGAAACATCTATCTATTTACGTATGGTTCTAAATTAAAGTTTCTAAGTTAAGCATGCTATGGTTATTAAATCTTTTGCTGTTATAAGAAATTGAGTTTTTTTACAAGAATATACCACGGTTGAGCTCTATATATTTGTAGCTTATAGTTTTCTATTGGCTCTTAATTGAAGCTTCGTTCATTACAGAAAGCAATAGGAAAAGTTTGTAAAACGCTGAATCTGCGATTTATACTCTTAGCCCCAGTTACTTGTATACAAAAAGGCTATTAAACCATCTTGAAATCTCAACACGTTAAGCAAAAAAAAACCTGTGCAAGTCTACGCAAATTCATACTTTTCTGTTCTGTCAAATACGAGCTATTAACTTGACCAAATACCTAAGCTACAAAAAAAATAAACAAATAAAAAGTAATTGTAGCAAAGTGAGTTTTTTACTTCATTATTGTATAACCATAATCTAACTGACTGAATATTTGCAAGCTAGTTTTACAAAACCAATTTTTCACCTATTCATCAGTATTTTTCACGGTACGCGTAAACTGAAAAATGTCTGCGAATCACAGGTGTATTCTCTGTTTTTCGGCCAAGAACACTTCTCTTATTAAATCTCGTTCAAAACAATTTAACTGGCACGTATGACTGCAATTACAAAATCATTAAAAAAAGTCCCCCTAGACAAGCTGAATTTGTTTAGTAACAGTGCCTCGGTCGTAGCATCTTTTACAAAATAAATTATAATGGCAACAAAAAGAAAGCAACAACTTTAAAACTGCTACTCAAAACTTACTATCAAAGCTAAAGTACAAAAATGGCAATATAACAAAAAGACAAGAAAATAAACTCTTTGCTACATCTCTTGGAACAATAATTTAACCTTTCGCCACTACAACTATTTATCAAGTAAAGTTCCCAGCATGGACTGAATTCGGAGTGAAGCCTGAATTCTGCTAAATACAAAACCTCTTATTCTCAAAACTTCCTTAAAAGTATTATTCGCGTTTACCAGCCCTCGTGTTTTTGAGGCGATGGTTGATACCCCCATTCTATTCCTACTTGTCGTGTTTACCGGTCAGAAGGAAGAGCGAAGGCTCATCCGGGTTATTGGCGGTCTGGAACTCATCTCTCAACCGGAACCTCCAACACTCCTCCAGGTCAAGTCTTACAACTTCCTGTCTTAACTTGTTCCGGTCTCGGCACACCAGACACAGCCTCGCACCGGAAGTAAACTGAAACTGCTGCAAAAACTGCGCGGTCACTTTTTGTTCACAGAAAAACAACAAGAGCCCGCTGTACTTGGTTGCTGGTTTCTCAGCGGTCTTGGATCGTGATTTACGCTCGTCATCAGCGAGGCTGGAGCTAACATATTCCACCAAGATTTTGGGACCCAAGTTTACGTAGCAGTCTATAACGAGGACTGGGTTGTTTGGCTTGCCTGCTGCAGTTGGAAAAAGTCGGCTTGAGCCCGCGTTCGCTAGGTACAGCTCAAGCAAATAATGAGCGGGAACTGAGAAGAAATGTGTGTCTTCACGGTCAGGCGCGTTCACCAATTTGCTATACTCGCTAGGCTCGACTAGCTTGGGGGGTTGGGCCAAGTCTTCCGTACCACTGGCCTGTTGAAGCCTGAAAACAGTCTTGCCTCCAGTGGGGATGAACTTTTTAAAAAATGCGTAATGATTCAGACGGCAAGTCACGATGCCAACACTTTCTACCCTCAGGATAAAATCCACATCTTCGTAGGTGAATCTTGAGCAGTCGTACTGCACGTGCTGCAATAGCGACACATTTAGAAGAACGAACGAGTTGAGGACGCTACGTGCAAACGACGCCTTCTGAAGCGGCCCAGCACGTTTGCTGCTGTACTGCCTTAGGCCGACAAGACCAAAGCTCAGTAGATTGGGAATAGACTCGATGTCTTCAAGGACACTACGTAATGATGTGTATCCGTTGTAAGCTTTCGTGTCACTTTCTCCTTCCTCGTTTTTCCTGCAAAGAATTCAAGTGAAAATGACAACATCGACGACAATACAACTATTTGACAACTAATATCATGAAAGCGTAAAAACGAATATTGAAGTGTGAACCAAAAACACTATTTTAAGAGTTAACTCGAAGTATTATCGTCGCCGTGAGATGATGAGAAAAGCTGACGTTTCGAGCGTTAGCCCTTCGTCGACTACTCGCCGACGCATTCAATAGTTTTTTTAAAAACTATATACCATATATTTTAAGAGTTAGTTTGATATTTATGTTCGTTATACCGCATAAACTTGTCCTATAAAAATGGGAAGCGACCATCATCCCTTACCGTGCATGCTCGCATGTGCAATACGTGGGACTTCAGTTACCCCCCATCAGTGGTGCATTTACACGTGGCTTCGTAGGGTTATCTGCCTTGGGAATTTGAGCCTGTTTGTTAGCTGCGCTAAATGTCTGACTCGTTATTTTGTAAAGTAGGTGTCAGAGGCAATGTCCGCCATTTAGCGGCTTCAAGTTGTATGTATAGTTCTGATTATGATTAGTGTCTTCCAAGCAACATCCAATAAGTGTTGCATTTAAAGCGGCCGGGAGATGACATTATAGAATTTTCGAAGGACAATGACGTTTGCAAAATAAGAATAAAATTTTCTGAGGCAAGGATAAAAGAAAAATGCTTCAACTAAACAGTATCTTGCCTAAAGTTAGGACGTATTCAATTATCTAACTTTTCTTACATAATTCGTACAAAGTAAGATATCCGCATGGTAATGAAAAAATGGGAATTAAGAAAACAAAACAAAATGTGTGAAACGAAAATAATATTGAACCTAGCTGTGAGTATTAACCAATACAACCAGCATTCGTCTAGTTTGGAGCTGAAATGGTTAACTTACTTCATGTTTCCTTGCAGCAGGTTCTGCCACATGACACACGAATCATCCATCATCAAAATAAAAGGCCATACATCTTCACCGAGTTTGCCCTCAACTCCTTGCCTTTTCCGTTCGGCCAAATAGTTCTCAGTCGCAAATTCCTTCAAAGAAGACAATTCATTTTTTTCAATGCTTATCATTTAAAAGTAAGAAGAAAAATGTTCCAGCAGATGAACATACATTTACGCATAAAAAACAATGATTTTTTTTCTTCTGTCACTGATGCGAATTAGAAACTGCTATAAACTTTTTTTATACCAAAGCGACAGCGAGAAAAAAGAAAAGCTTCAATGACTCGTGGTTAACCTGTTATACAATAGCAATAACAAAAAAAATCAAATATCAATTTAAACAACTTATTATAAACTTTTTGTACAACAGGGCACAATCATCATCAGCATTTTCTCAGCCTAAAAAAGGAACCAAGTTAACTAACCTTGACAAAGAAGCGAGCAGCACCAAGACCCTCACGATCACAAGAGACTGGTAGACCTACAACCACGTGATTGGGCCAAGCTTTATGATAGTAAGGTACTTCGCACTGCTTCACAAACACGAGGTGCACATGATTCTGACCGTCCATAGCATGATACAAGTTCAGCAGGCCTGTATTAAATTGCATAAAATTCACGGCTGAATCTATTTCAATACTTGTACGCAACAAACCAAACACTTCTAAACTCTTAACACTTCAATGGAATACCATTTCAATAAAATTTGGAGTAAGTTGTGTCTTGAAAATTCCAAAAATTTGTCTCCCAATAATAAGAAATAATTAAAAATTGCCGTCATCACACATTATCATCATCCTGGTCAGTATAATCAACAGGAAAAAGCCCTACGGAGAGTAAAATAAAAAGTATATATGTATGTATCCTGTATCATCAGTCATCATCTTATTTTGACTTTTCCATCAACACAACCCTCATAATCATCATTATCATCTTACCATTATCACTTTCATCAACATGATCCTTATTGCCTTGACACCAACACAAGCCTCATCATAATCATTATCATCTTATCATTATCACTTTACCACAACCCCCATCGTCATCATTATCATCTTACCATTATCATTTTTATGACATCATCGCCATCGCCTTGACACCATCACAAGCCTCATCATCATTATCATCCTACCATTATCACTTTCATTAACATCAACAACATCGTCTTGATACCATCACAAGCCTCATCATCATCATCATCATCATCATTATCATCTTACCATTATCACTTTCATTAACATCATCGCCATTGTCTTGATACCAATACAAACATCACCACCATCATAGGATTCTTTTCACTCACCAGCTTCATGCCTTCCTGTACTAGGCGTCATGAAAGGGGTCTTCGCACCCAAATCTTCCTTCTTGGAGTTCTCAGTTTTCAACAGTTTTACACTTTCCTCTGGCCCTCCTTTCAACACACGGGGCAGCCTCAGGCCCTGAAGTTGTCCATCCTCTGAGAAAATGAACAGCGCCTCACATGTGGGTGGTATCACAAACTGGAGGGTTTGGTCGTTCTTCAGCCTGTAGGGGTAACACAGCGCAGCACTAGGGCCCATTCCCTCACGGTAGTGCTTGCAGCTGTCACAATGGTGGCACGTATCATAGGCGGAACAAGGACCGAGGGTAACGGAAGCCAAAGATCGCTTAAGCGGCCGCTTCTCCGAACCTTTTCTCGCAGGTACTTCTTTATCAGAATCTGCTTTGACTTCACACTTTTTGAGTGGCAGTCTCACTCTACTAGCATTGGAGTATCTGTACACACAAAAGCAAAGATTATTAAAATTTATAGCTTATTAGTTCATTAACACAACTCGGTATTAGATAACTCAGTATAAAAAGGAAAGTTTAGGCCCATGAAACATTAAGACAGATAAATTAGCCCTAATGACCCACATTTTTCCTCAGATAAGTCAGCAATGAATACGAATTACCAACCAAGAGTTAGGTTATTACAGAGAAATCTCAGGCCGAGGCCTTGATGTAGCGATAGTGTGGTCAATCTATCAAGGCCGGGGTCTGAGATTTCCTTGTAACAACCAAACGGGGCAAGGTTAATAGTAAGGGGTGCGTGGGACTTTCAGCGTTCATAAAAGTATAAAACAGTGAAATCCCGGTATAACGAAGTACCAAGGGACCGCAAGAATTACTTCTTTATATCGGGGTTTTGTTATAAATTGAGCCCAAAAGCCTACTCCTGTAGGCCAACTCTATTTTTAAAACAATCGTAATAGCTAACAAAAAACAAATTAAAAACCCGTAAAACTTCCAGTATGTCAAAAAGTTTAAATGTTTTCAATTAATGTTACATTTGGGCAGGAGTCCATTACTGGGAGTGTTCCTCTCTGGATTATGTCATACGTCGGCGTTTACTCTTTTTGATTTATTTTTAGATTCAAATTTCCCGCGAAACTAATTGACTGTTCTCGCTGAGAGCCCAACGTTGTCATGGTGAGTTACAGGACGTTCTGAGATTGGTTAAATGTTCGCGCTGAACTTATAATCGTTGATCTATTTTTATTGCAAAACGAGTAAACGCCGTCGTATAGACCCAATATGAGAGAGGAACACTCCTAGTAATGGAATCCTGATTTAGGCTGGTAACTCAGTCGCCTAAACGCAAGAAAACTTCGTTGTACCGGGGTAAAATTTATCATTAATTTATCAAACAAGATTTTCGTTATATCGGGGTTCGTTATATCCGGGTTATGTGCCATACAAGTTATTGTAACTTTGCCGGGACCAAAGAGTGTACTTGGTTATAACGGAGACTTCGTTAGATCCGGGTTATGTGCCACATGAGTTACTGTAATTTTGCCGGGACCAAAGAGTGTACTTCGTTTTAACGGGGACTTCGTTAGATCCGGGTTATGTGCCATATGAGTTACTGTAATTTTGCCGGGACCAAAGAGTGTACTTCGTTTTAACGGGGACTTCGTTAGATCCGGGTTATGTG
>JAOBRD020698304.1:0-31522 GCA_027575215.2 Hydrozoanthus sils
AGCTATTAGACTTGTCTCATTGTAATTCATCTAATAAAGGTCTAAAATACAAACTTGAGCGTTTTGTGTCGTTACATTTGTACTGATCTGCTCTTGATTTCACCCAAACGCACCCTGGTTTACCTTTGCCACAACTTTGGTAGTTGAATAATTTGTTTTGTTAATTTTGGTAGGAAAGGAATCGCCGCAAAGTGTTCGAGGCTAACACTACACTTCTGCATGAATTTTAAAAATCCGCATTAGGAGATCTCCCTACCTCACTATTTTTACTTTATTATTTTATGTGTATACATGTTTTTAAAAAGTTGAATTTTTCGACATAATAGTCAATAGGTAATACCCACTCCGCAAGGGGTTAAGTGCAGGAAATGTTTTAAAAAATGGCGAAACTACTAGTGTTTTAAGGTGAAGACGGATGAAATTCGTTAACATAGTGCCATAACGTCAATTTTCAAAACCAAATATCAAAGTTCGCGTCGAAAATAAATGTAAATGTTTTATACAGAATGCCGCGGTCAAATACGCAAAGGGGACGTTTTTATAATCATTTCAACGACGTTTGGGAATTACCTATTAACTATTGACTATTCCGAAAAATCATTCTTTTTTGAAATAGGTGTATATGAGACATTAATTGGTGTCAATGTGGTTTCCATAGGACCAGAGTAAACCGCTGGTTTTACACTACAAAGCTGTGCACTGCCTTTCTTGAAGCAGTAAATTTGGAACTGGATTACCCCAAAGAACGAAGCAGAGAAAGGAAAGCAGGTCTTCATTGCCGTTGAACTGTGAAAAATGGGGACGGGGTATTTTCCTTAACCCTCTAAGTCCCAGTCAGTTTAACAATCTTGTACTTCTCCTTGCATAACACACTCACAAAAGAAAAAGTTGTAACGAGAAAATGGGCAACGATCAAGTGAAGAAAACGAGTAAAGATTAATAGTAAAATCATTTGGAGAAGTTATCAACACCACATTTGACGTGTGAATCCCTTACGGCAATGAAGTAAATATAGTAATGATCATCATACTTGTTGCTATGCCGACTAACAAAACTAGTAGTGTTTGCTAGGGTAACCCATATTGTTAAATTCTTCCAACTGGAACCTATTCTGTTCATGTGACCAGTTTACGAATTTGCTTTTGGTCTTCTGTGTTTTGCATTGTTTGATAAATTCACACTTTCTTATTTTCATCTGTTATGTAACGGTTAGTTAGAAGTTTAATAATGACTGGTACTGAAAGGTTATCAAACTTGGTATCAATGATTTTTTCGATGAAAAATTTATTGTAGTTTTTATCTTCCAAATTGTCACATTAAATGTGCAATACTCACTAACTTATTCGTGCAAAAGAAGAAATGCAAATAAAATGTAAATAAAATGCGAAATTCGCTTTGGTGTTAGATTAAGCAATATTTCTCAAATTTTAACAGCCAAGACTCAAAAACTGAAGATGAGACTTGGAGCGTGCAAAGTAACCCAAGTTAAACAACTCTCTGTTACTGAAAAATTTGGACTCTAGCAGTCCCTATTTTTCCTCTTTAGTTCGTCGAAACCGGTGAATCAAGATGGTGGACGCGAGAAAACTGGGACTAGGACACTTTTTGTTCTAGTCCCAGTTCTCTCGCGATTCACCAGTATCGACGAACTAAAGAGGGAAAATAGGGACTGCTCGTAGTCTACAGTTCTTCATGAACCACCACATAATAAGAGTAGAAAAGTTAAGGTGAAGCATTTGTATAGCGCTTTCCACATACATGCTCAAAGGCGCTTTACAATGATAAGTTTCACCCCCGGCGGACCGGAAACATGTATTCTTGGTTTTGAGAAGTAAAAGACAAAAGACGAAGCATCCATGTTGGTGTCCTACACAAAAGGAAAAAATCTAAATTCTTTTGTTCAAGGACACCAACATGGCAGCTATGACGTCAGGTGAAAACCGGCAATATACAGGCGTAATTTTGCAGCCACTTCAAAGCTGTCCATGTATGCGGGTACTCATTTCCGTCATATTCTATCATTTTTCTCACTCAAGGTTTTACTATGTTTGTCTTCATTTTAATCTGTCAATTATTTTTACTCTTTTGGCGCCATTCTCATAAGATTTGTAACTAAGGGACCGCCCAGTTTCTACGAATCGGGGGTTGAGAATGGAGAACTTTTTGGGAGTGTCTAATTCGAAGTTGAACAAACCCTCTCAGTTTTCAAACTTTATTACATTCTTTACTCCCCACCGTAATCAAGAGCATTTTTCATGAGACGTGTTTTACTTCAGTTCATATCGCCGAAAATACTTTTACAGCTGTTTTCTCGACATAATAACAAAAATCACAACTTGATGCCCAGTTATTAAATAATTGATATATTTACGATGTTTTTATTAAAGTTTTAAAGTCTTATCTTTTAATATATTGTATTCATTTACCAAAAACTACAGCAATTGCTAAACACATGTACATGTTAGGAAATTTCGAGCTTACGCAAAGTTCTTCAGATGCAGATTATTCTGACAGTGACACCAAACATTTATGGAGTTAAAATGCTCAAGGTTTGGTGGAGGTCGGTTTCCAAAATGTTTCTGAAATGAATGTGTAAGCTGCACATAAATACTTGATAGTAATCCAAGACTCGCAAACTGCGAGGTTAAACGACACTTCAAAGTTGACGCGATCGGTTTTTAACAAGAATCTCGGTGAACGATTACCACATTACACGAGGAATCTTTCTCACCATTTAAAAAAAATCCGTGTCGTTCGCACTCTATCTGGTTTATAGTTCGACTTTAACCTTGATTCTTGCCACCTTCATTGGCTGCTTATTTTCACGAAATTTGAAAAACTGTCAAAACTACTTAATTGTTGTTTCAAGTGCCAATCTGGAGCTACTTGGAAAGTTTGGATAAATGATCCTGGCTGGTTTTAAGAAATTTACGAATAACAAAAAACAGTTTTCTTCCAAGATTCTTCGTACGCTTTTTTATGCATCTCTAAAGTAAAGCAGAAAGTGAACCTAACACTAGCTGGACTACCGCTATTACAGTTTTACAACTAAAATGATCGATTGAAACGAACAAGGATAGAAGAAATGACCACCAACAAAGCTAACAAGAGATACAGAAAAGGTCGACCTTTATTTTAGTCTAGAACTCCAAAATTCGTCAATTTTTTTAAAACTCAATGTTATCGACTTTTGATTATCATAATTAATGTAAAGAGCTTGTTTTTTTTCTTGGTAAAGCCATATTTACTTTATCAATGCTTGACCGTGTCAAAACAATTTCAATGCAATTGTTCAGCGACAGAACAAGGATTTTTTTTAGATCAAACTATCTTGTCTCACAAGTCGCGAGTCTCTCGCAGTTAGCTATACAGTGAACAATGTTAAATACATACGTGGCACATTACACGGTATTCCTTGAGAAAGCATTGAATAACTAAGTTATCACATGCCTTGAAAAATACAGCAAAGGCATAAAAAAATAAACTAGCTGTGAACGCACGCTCCACTAAAGAAAATGCTCAACAAATGGAAATCTGACTTAAAACAATGAAAGGCTTTTAGCAATTTGGCACAAAAATTGCTTGTAGTGAAAATTATATGCAAATAACGTAAAAATAATTAAGATTTACAGTCGAATTCTGAATTTTTTTGGTGCGTGCATGCAGCAACTCATAACGGAAGGTTGGATGGAATACTTCCCAATGCGTTATACAGAATGTGCAACGGCAATTGCTGTTTTTTCAAGGTATGGGATACAGTTTTGTATCCGATCATTTTTACTTTTAACTTGGAATGGGTTCTCAAAGACTTCTAGTTAACACTCTCTTAAAACCACTTCAGCAAAAGTTCAAAGTGTAGTTTCCATGGCGACACTGGTTAAACTGGCTTTGTATAAAGTAAAAGAATAGAGTCGCGTAGTTCACTATTTACTGACATTTGGTAACATTCTCCGAGCGAGTTTGTTACACTTTACGGCGAGATACAGTTGTCTTGTTTTCCTAATGAGTTTGGCACGATGAGCCAGTTACTGAAACATGTTTAAAGTGCTTTGCCTGGAAAAAGGTATTGATGTCTTAATTTGCGAGGTTTGCAATTCTGCTTGCCTTAGGTTTATCAAAACAAGTTTACCGCAATCGTTCGCAAATTGCCGTGCCAACTCGAAAGAAAATTCGTTTCTTATATCTTTTAAAATTCAATCAAAATAAGTCCATCCAAAATTTAGAACTGAATTCAATACCAACTGTTTTTGGAAAAAACGTATTTTCGAACTAAGTTCGTTTTAGATGTTGAGTTGACTTACCAACCACGCACACGCAATTTCTACCAATGCAGGAAAAGTCGCGCCAAAATCCACCACGTACTGACGCGTGTCGCGCTTTGATTGGTTAGGTATTCATTGCTACCAGCGGTATGAACCAATGGCTTTATGTTATACGCTAGTCTCGCTATGCGTCTGTTTTTGTTTTTTCAAAATATGCGGTACAGGAACGTAAATATACTTGGGTGACGAAGGCACCCATTCCTTTGGTTCAGGTTTCTTTCGGACCTCTTTGGGTACTCTAGTTGGTAAAGTTCTTGATGACTTGGAACTGTCTTGCCTCGACGTTCCTTCTCGAGTGTTTTTCTTATCACGAACAGCATCAGAATCAGTGCTGTTACCGCGAGGCCTTTGCATTGGCCGTGGATTGTTCATGTCTGTAGGTGGCATGGGTGCCTGGAAGTTCTGCCTTTGGTACTGCTGCTGAGCATTAAAAGGGAGGTTACGTGGCACCGACCCTTGTGGGAAGTCGTATATGATGCCATTTACAGGTCTGTTTTGCCTCCCTGGATGTTCTTGTATTGTAGGTGCTGCATAATAGGCTGGTTTCGGAACAAATTTGTATTGTTGATCCTTGGGTGGCATTGAAATAAAATTATATGGCTTTTGTCTTCTTGGTATCATGTACGTTGGTTTACCATCAATGGAAACTTCCGAAGATGCCCCAGGAATCGAGGGCCTTTTTTCCAAAGGTGGCACCGAGGCTTCTGAGGGAGTTCTAGAGTCCTGTCTATTATTGGAAAGAGGCCCTTTCTCAAACGATTTCTCTGAGGGAGCTCTTTCTGAGGGGGCTCTTTCTGAGGGGGCTCTTTCTGAAGGAGCTCTATCAGAAGGAGCTTTATCAAGCGGTTCAGTTCTGTGTGTCGGAACCGATTCTCTTGAGCTATGCGCGTTTCTCGAACTGGGAGTTACAGATTCTGGCAGAGCCAACGGCGCTAACGTACTAAAATCTAACGTTTTGATACTTTTTTGTTTTTTCTGTGACGAGATAGCCGACTCTGCATCACAATAGCTGTGGCGATACCCAGAGGGACGGTCTTTGCAATTTTGAGAATACCTCAAAGGCAGTGGTGCAGATACGCATGAATGTTTATCGGACGGTGATGCTTCATGGTCAGCAGTCTTCTCTTCACAAGACAACTGGCGGTCGATCGTAAGAGCTGCAGAGGATGGCAAAGACACGTCTGAACCAGCAGCTGTAGCTCCATGCACATGATGTCCATTTGGTATTTCCTCATACATATGCGTACCTGCCTCACCATTCATAAGCGGTGCAGTGACCATATTGGTTTCAACTTCTCCATCGTGATTGTCATCAACTCCATACTTTAGCTTGAAGCAACACTCCCCCTTGCGAATAGCATCCAATAACGATTTTACTTTTGGCTTTCTGCTGCAGTGAAACACAAAAATGACTGCTCCGAGAAGTATATTTGCTAAAGCATACGCGCAGCTGAAGACTATCTTGAAGTAGAGTTTGCTTTGGAAGCCAATGAAAATAACCGCACACAGTACATTGACGATAATAAGAAGTAGCACTAATCCACTGCCAAACACGTGCTCCATGCACTCTTGGCGGCTCGGCAGGGTTTCGATTGATGCCAACCTCTCGTAGTTTTCTGAAAGAACAGCGGTTTCCTCATAAGGAGGCTCTGAACCAGGTGGATTTGTTTCCGGTGCTGCCATTGTACCAAATGTTTGAATGATTAGGCTGCGCAAGCGCACTAGGACGATTATATTAACAAGAAGAACAAGAGAGGCTGGACCGAGGAAGGCGCCAAGGAATGGATTGGGTTTTAACCAGCAACTAAACGAACAAAAAATAGTGTTAATCCTTTTTCTACCGAGTCTTTATACTAACGTAACTTAACTTAATAAAGACTGCAACTTTGGTTTTTTGCAGAAACAACAAACACTCTCTCAACCTACATTTGACGACAAATAAAATGAAGGTTCAACTCAACAGACTCCAAGCGACGTAGGAGTTAACACCACCAGTTATTTCTACTTTTCAATACAGCCAAACGAAAGGGTAACTAGCAAACACTTACCTTTGAGAATACAACTCGAACATGACATCTACCACAAACTTTCATAGGCCCAGTTCAAACGTCGAATTTACATGTGCCGGGTCTAACATTTAAGTGTGCTACAGTAATAGTTTTTCCACAATAGCTTTAGATTCGGCACATGCGAAGTTCGACTTTAAACGACATACTAAACTCTTCCAACTTGTTCATTTTTAAGGAGAAACAAGCATCTTTTTGGAAATTCTAGAAGCGAATATGACAAAAGGACAACACCTCTAATTTCATTTAAATTGCAATTTCAACATTTCCCGAAGGAGAAACAGAATTTTCAAATTCCTTCAATTAAAATCTAATAAGACAAGGCTTGTTACTTACTAATCTTGCACGTTGTAGTTTTCCGGGTTTCCAGCAACTGTTATTCCACAAACTATCAATGGAACTCCTGTTGGTGAAACTGTGTTTTAGTCAATTAACTTCATTTTATTTTGCCTCGAGCTCCTTACTTTTTGTGTACACATGTTTCAATCTGCCAGTAAGTCAAAGGATGGATGGATGGAAAGCCGAATGGACTTTAGTAGGAAAAAATGTCATCCAAGTATTCAACCCTGGCTGGGAATTAGGAACCTCAGTGTTGAAAGGTAAAGACCTTACCATTACACCAACCCTCCGCTGTGAAAGGGCATAGTAATTACGTGCAAACCTAGTTTTCCGTCTAAACCGTATGGAAAACCTAAAACACTGACCTCAATTTTACCCGAATAAAGACTCGACACCCATAATCCATAACCATCCACAAAAAACTTGATCATAAAATATAAAGTTATCTCGTCTACTGTAGTGAGTTAACTTACCCCAGCTAATCATGTAATATCTTAAAACAGGATTGTACTCTTCGGGCACAACCGAGACCCTGATATGTCTTTGAAGGCAAATTCCTCCGCACCCCACCCACAGTAGGGCACACAGAAGGAAGTAATGCAGCAAGACACCAACTGCCCGACAGACTAAGGTGTTGGCTACGTTGTTGATCCCTGCAACAAACACGATCACCACAACCAGTAGCGCCAGGCACTCGTTCATCAACATGGCCGCGTCGTCTCGGTTGATACGTAACTGACTGTCGAGAAAAAAAAATGAACACAACAGCTATTTCTGTTTCATGAATGAAGATCTGAAGTGTAACTGAAGTAAACCAAAAACAAAAAAAAGAAGATGAAAAAAAGAAGACAGCTAAAATTACCCCATGTTTGGAACAGAAACACTAACCTTCCAAGGAAAATATAATGTCAAAAATAAAAACCTACGAGACGTTTAAAATGGTAAACAGCCTGCTTGCAGGCGGCTTTGTGATCTTTTTAGTTTGGAAACCTCAAAGGGCAAGGAGTTGCCGCCATCTTGGGTTTTGTGGTCCAGCGGCACCATGGCTGCGAGTTTCTGCCCTCGGCTAAGAACACCCCACCGCCTGCAAGCAGGCTAAATGGTAAACACACAAGTCAACGGGTAAAACGGTGAGGTACTAACAATATGTGCAAGTTCAAAAGATAGAAGTAATTAGAAGTAATCACAAATTATGGTAAAGTGCGTTCGGCGTGACTCAATCTTTGCTAGTTGTTGCTAGTCTAGATCATTGCTTAGTAGGAGTCTGTGTGTAACTAACGAACTAAACTAAATACCACAAACCTGACAAAGATGTATATGAAAAGAGTAACTATGAGAAACATTGCGCACACTGCAGCCCCAAAGTACACAAAGAAATGCATCAAGAATGGAGGGCCGTCTTCTCTAAGAGCAGCTGCCTTCACAACCTGTATTTGAATAAATAACGACCCCAAAAATTATTATTTTTGCTGAAGAAGGAGCTGAGCTATGAAAACGTTCCCGTTTCATTTTCATTACGTCTTAAATCTGCTTAAACAGAGCAACTAAATTAACAAAAATTATTATCAAACAGTAAAAACAGAAAGTGATATGTATGACTTACCATCATGACGGCGAAATAGTTTCCGTCCAAATTGTAGCACTTGATGATTGTGTAGTTCCTGTTGCTGTCAGGGGAGAGTTTGCAGCCGGTGTCTCTTACCCAGCCACCGAGACCGCCTGTCGAACCAAGCAGTCAAACGATCAATCGACCAGTCAATCATCAACCAATCAATCAGTCATCCAATCAAATCAATCAATCAAACAATCAAAGAATGAATCAATCAATTAGTCAACCAACCAGACAACTCAAATCAATCAATCAATCAATTAGTCAGCCAACCAGACAATTGAAATTTATCAATCAATCAGCCAATTCAAATCAGCTAATCCCAATCAACCAATCAATCATCAATCTAACCTACGTTCACTTAAAATGGAGAAAGACGATTTTGCTTTCGCGAAAAAAATTCACTGGAAACTTGAAAGCCCCATTCCTATGTACATTTTACACTCTCTTCACTTGCGGTTACCAGCAGAAACGCCATCAAGTAAGTTGAAGTGAATCAACATTTCACTTCAACTTCAACATTTCAACTTCAACATTTCACTTCAACTTACAGAGCAAATACGCAATGAGACATTTTCAAAATGAGACTATAGGAATTGATCGAACAAAGGATGAAAAGCAAATTCTTCTTTACTAATAAAACGAAAAGTGTGGGTTCTAGACTGGAAAACAATTCACTGGAAACTTGAAAGCCCCATTCCCACTAGCCTGTGTACATCCATTCCCACCCCACCCCCCTGCGGGAAAAATTCGGGGAGGAAACATCTGTGATTTGGCGTCCCTAATCGTGTTCTGAGGCCACGTGAGTTTCTCAAGATTTTGAGATAGACTCTCATTGGCTGATGTATTTTTGAATACATGAATACTCTCAAAGTGGGTATGCACAGAAAAAGAAAACAGCGGCCACAGCTTCAAACTTAACCTAACCTAACTTTCAGTTTATCATATTTAAGGTTTTTTAAACTAAATCTATAACACTGCTGGTGTTCAGATGTCAAATGCGACCGAGTTTGGAAATAATTTCGGATTTTCCATTTCAACCGTCTGCGGACACAAAACTACACCGAAATGGCAAACAGTCAGAATTGATCCGACTTTCATAAACAAGCTAACATATTGACAATTTTCCACTTAGAAATCACAAGAGATATCTGTGTGGCAGGCTAGACAATCAAAAACGGCAAATTTCTAAACCCTGCCAGCGAGCAAAATTCTGATGATACATAGTTTGCAGAACACTTACAAACTAATACAACATTTTACCGCTATAAAACAAATTATAATTTTCTGTTTGGGGTTCTGTTTGGTTACTATTCGAAGAGAAATTGTACTTGAACATTATCTAGAAATTAGTCTGGTATTTTTGCGAACGTTTGAAAAACAGGTCGATTGTTTTGAGATTGTTTTCCCCCGCTAACTATTGAATTACCTTGTGTCCAGTCACGCTGGTTGTTCGAGTCGATTTGAGCTTATTTTAGTATAAAAAGGCAAAAACTGACAAAATTCTTAAAATTTATACCTAATTTATTTTTTATTTCAAATTATCTCACAAAAGAAGAGGCCATACTGACTTCTGTTTTTGAGATCTTGCAGATTGTAGAATGGCGACTGCGTGTTTAGGTCTGCTTTCCGTGACTGTGAAACAAAAAACAATTCTCGTTCCGTCCTTTGTATTGTAAATAAATCAGATTTCCAGTGCCTTACCTGATGATTAATAAAGTAAGTCGAGTAGTAAAAAAAAACTGTAGCGCAGTTTGGATTATCATTTACAGCAAGCAGTGTGTGTGTGTGTGTGTGTGTGTGTGTTTGACAATATGCAAATGTATGTCAGAACATGATTAGGGACGCCAAACCACAGACGTTTCCTCCCCGAATAATTCCCGCAGGGAGGAGGGTGGGAACGGATGTACACAGGCTACATCCCCACATGAAACGGTTAACGAGCGAGGAAACCTAGAGAACTCCGATAAAAAGTGAGATTAATTTCAGCCTTAAAAAACCTAGGTTTCGACTCCAAGGCATTGCAGTGAGAGATTAGAGTCCTGACTCCCCTCAAGAAGTCCATCAGCGACATGCTATTCCATGAATGTGCTAGAAGTGGTACTTCTGACCTTTTTTGCCTTTTAAGTAACTAGACGCCCGTAAAGGCGTTCACTGGGCTACCTGTTTGTCAAATAGCACTTGTTCGTACTTCATTTTCGGATACATCAATCATCGATGTGATTGTTTACATAGTATAACACTGTTGTCTCTAAAGTATCCCATTGACTCATCAGATGCCGCTTGTCAGCTAGTGAGACACACAAAAAAATTCTCAAAGCAAGCTTTTTTGCTGTCCCGAGTTTGACTCTGACCTCGCTAGGTAATGATTTTTTTTCTTGCTAAATAAAATCTTATAATACAAAGAAAGTTACCTTCTATATTTTTTTAACCTTAAGTGCATGCAGTGTAAATTAAAATGATTTTACTTGAGCGAAAGCGCCGAGTTGATATCTTTCGTGTCGAGCTTAGCGGACACGCCACGCAGCAAGATCGTAGCTTAGTGGTCAGGGCGTTTGCCATAAAAGCAGAAGGTCCGGGGTTCGAGTCAGCAGTGGGCGCGTCCTCTTTTTTTTCTTTTTTTTCTTGAAACAATTACTTTTTTTCTATTTTCTTTTTTCTTTTCAAGAAAAAACTCATTTTAGCAGAAGTAAGAAATGTTATAAGCACATAAACAATCTCGTATATTAAAACACTTGTGTGCTATTTGCTGGCGATTTTCATATTCTCATCCCAAATGCTGAAAAACTGAAGTGGATAGGCGAGAGAGAATATTCTCAACTTCAATATACTTCCAAATCATTAATGCCAGAGTCAGATTACGGCCTAATCTTTTGTTGTGTTTTTAATATTTTCACTGATAGTGATACATTAAAGTATAAATCTCATCTGGTGACACACAAGATTTTATCATGTCGACATCACAGTAACATTAATGCAACTAAACTGATATTTTAACAATTACACTCGACTATTGATTTTGACAAAATCGAAGAAAAGCAATTTTAATTAAAGTAATCATATAAATGTATAAAAACTACTTGCTCGTTCTGCCACAGAAATCTTTCTTCCGCAAAATGAAAAAAGGCGATCGCGAGTTGATTTGATCACTTGTAGCTTGAACTCGATTCTAAACTCGGTGGTTTGGGATTCCCATCTTATCTAAGCAAGATCATTTAGTTGCTTTGCAAGTTTCTCATTTAGTAACTCATTTGTTTGTTTCAATATTTCCTTGAGTCTGCAAAACGAGCCGTTAAACCATTTTCAGTTTGGTGTCAGTCAACTGCTGACACACCTCGGAGTGCGTTTGTAAATGATTTGAGCGTAAGAATCAGATTGTTTCCCGACATTTTATAACTTCTGTTTCTTTCCCTCACCGCGATCGAGCAAGAAATGAATCTTGTGAGTGCTTAACTGGCGCCGCAAGGAATAATTATTGAGATCAAAATTTTGTCTGGTTGACGACGACCACGACCACGACGACAACGACCAAGGAAAAACAATTGGAGATTAAGACTGGGCTTACCACAGGTAGCCCAGTAATTAAGCGACAGCATGTCAGCTCTCAATACTTCTCAATGGAGCACAGATGAGTAAGCATATCTTTCGTTTTTAGTACTGTATTGCCTTAATTTGACTAAAAATGTTTGTTTTCTATCATTTACAAAAAGGTACTTACCAAAAGCCTTGAAGTCCCAATGTGCAGGAAATGGGTCTTTGCCATACTGAAAACGAAACCAAACTGAGTGTGAACAAAGAAGTCATATGCTAGTGAGGATGACAATATTTATGACTAACTTTTCTTACTACTCGCCAGTTGAGCGAATAGCATCGCAAAATCACTCACCTGACTGAGGTTTTACTAGCACAAAATAAAACTATACTGAGAGTACATAGCAAAAAAAGGTCTGACACAAATGCTTCGACGTTCTTTTCAAATCAAGATTAAAAACAAGCTTTTTGAAGATTTTTTTTCCACTCAAATGAAATGAAGTTGAACTGTTTGTATACCAAAAGACAGAATTATCGATTACCTAAGGGTCGTCTCTTCTACATTTCCTTTGTGTTCTGAAATGTTTGTCGTGCTTGTTTTAAACGTCGAATTTCTTATGTGTCGAATCTAGTTCTAATGAGCAAATTCTATTTTTTTAAAAACAGGCCTATTACGTGGCTTAGGCTTCTTTATTATTTTGTTAATTAGTTACGATAGAACCAAATCAGTGGAGCAACTGCAGTCTCACACAACCAAACCATGAATTTAAAAACAAACACATATAGATCTTCCATAACAAAAAATAAAAACCATCCTTTCATTCCCGGAAAATGAAATTCCGAAATTCCGGATCAAGTGCAAACTCATTCTTAACCTTATTTTTTATCTACTTGATGTAAGCTACATTTATACCTGATGGTTTTTTAGCTTCAGTACAATCGGTCGAGTAAGGTTGGAAAACCTCATTCCATCTAAAAAGGAATGAGCGGCATTAGATGACACATTTCCGAGAAAAAGATTAACTTCTTAATGCCATTCAGGTAAAACCAAATATTAACATAAAACAGTACCTCTCTTTATACTGAAATACTTAGCTTGTTTTGGTATGGTGAAGTTTAAGAGTAGAAAAGGAACAACGGGTTAAAATATTTATGGTACCTTTTACCACGTGTGTTTCGTTAGATCAGACGCGTTCATTATACAGATATAAGTGTTTTACTGTAAAACACGCCACTCGTATATTTAATACGGAAATACATCTGGGATGCGCGTGACATATTTTTCGTATCCTCACTAGTGAAGATATCGCTGACGTCATTACCTCTACAATTACTCCCGCTCATGTCGGCACAAACAAACATTCATATCTATATAAGAAAAAGAAAATTAACCGTTGACTCGAACTCATGAAGCTTATCTCCTCGAGGAAAACGCTCGCTCGTGAAATCTCTTTTTTCCACTCAAAGTTAAACTTCATATTCGCGCCACCGTGTAATATTTCTATATATCAGCACATATGTACCAACCAGGTTATGTCTTGTAAGATCATATCATATCAATAAGTTTAACCAACCAGGTAATGCCTTGTGTTGTTATATCATGTTAAAACATCTACCAAAGCAAGTATTATCTTATCATGTAATAAATCTGAGAACTCGAGTCATTTCACAGAACAGTCAGAGTAAAAACAATATCAGATCGTGTGGAGCCGCTGATTCATCAAAAAGGCCCATAGTGACCAATCAAAAGCTTAAATACTATCAAAATCATGAGTTGTGGTCCAACTTCACTGGCAGACAGTCTCGTTTAAAATGGACAGTTGATGCATTTCACACTGACAAGGGATTGTACACTTTTTCTCTTAAAAGAGCTAAACTTAGAAACCTTCACAAGATCGATCTATTAAGACCAAGACAGACAGATTTTCATCCAGCTAGTGTATACTGGAGATGGCATGTCAACCTAAATTTGTTAATATATAAAGTTAACAAAGGAAAAAAAGAGTTCTGCAAAGATAGAGATTGTTCGTGAACCATCTTCTTCAAAGATAAATGTCGGGTGTTTCCTTACGTCTGGCAGTCGTCTAACCATCTTGCCTACCAGATTTGATAAACGTTTGTAGCCAATCATTGAACTTTCATTACTGTAGACGGAGAGTAAACATCTCCAAAAGAACTACAAAAAGTGACACAAAGAATAGTAATTTTATCTTACCATAACCATAACACTAATCATTTGGAAAGTATAAATGATTAACATTAACCACATTATCATCAAACATACCAGGTCTCAACAGCACAACGCTAGTTGCAACCTCTTTCAAGTCTCCACCAACTTTTGAAGAGTTTATATTTGGAAAAAGCTTGCCATTTCGATAGACAATGAATTCTAACTTGAGGCCTGGGGTTCTGGCATTTCGACGAGTTATTTTAGGAAAGGGGAATGGCGGGAAATGAATGGATGCTTCTATTTCCTGTAGATGAAATCAAAAACATTTTTCAGCAGTTTCCTAGCATACAATGCTCTTCATAATAAATGCGGAAAGCCTCTAAAATATATTCCAAGTTGGAGTGGTAAATTCTCCAAACAAGAGCCCATACTTTTCACTAAATTTCTTATTTCGTATAAAAGGAGAAGTTAGATGTTGATAACTGACTGGGAACGAAAGGACCAGTGATGAAAAGTACTGAAAGCAATACCTTTGAAAAAAGAACTGCTGTATTCTAGCTTTAAATTTAATTGTTGATGGTGCCAAATGATGGTTTTGTATTCATCATATGGATATATTGAACCTAGCAGACAGCAAGACATATACCCGCTGTTCCATCTACAGAACCAAGTTAAGTTACCTATTCCCCATACAAGTTCCTGTAGCTCGGTGGGTAAAGTGTTGACTGGTAATCTTAGGGTCATGGGTTCGATTCCAATTAGGGACTCAGAAGTTTTTCTTCTGAGGAAAAGAAGCTTGTGACAACATAAACAATTTTTCCCGATGATTTTGGACGTTCTCAAACGTATATTAATGTTTCTATTATCATGCAAAGAAAACTTTCCATCCTTATTCTCGAAACCAATCAAATTCTTTCACAGAAAAGAAAGGCGATGATAAAAATCTGAAAGAGGCAAAGCAAAATCTATCCCAAGGGAGAACTATAGAGAATAAAATTCAACAAGTTAAGGAGAGTTGAGATTGTCAACAAATCAATTTTCAAATAGTGCATAAAAAATCTATACCTGAACTTATGCAAAACAACTGAACTAATTGAAGTAACGTACCTTCAGAGGTTTGTAGGTAGTATAGTTTTGCCATTTAATGCATTCCACAGCTCTTCCCTTACCACTCTGTCTGCTAAAGGCAGCACATGTTTTCCCGCCTGAATCTTCTGGTGTAATTTCAATGGCTTCATAAACAACATTCTTGGCTTCAAATGAGACTTCAGACTGCAAAAAGCTTCTGCCATTAAACCAGGAGCGAAAGTAGTCCAGAATGCGCACCATCCTAAAGAGATCAATGTACCTACTATGATGCTTTTCCTTCCTTCTTTCTATTCTACTTGTAATTTATACAAAAACAACAAATATCTGATGTGTAAAACAAAACAACAAATATCGACCTAATAGTAACGTTAAAATTAATATAAAACACGAGGATCGTCAAAGTTTTAAGACATATACTGTACTTCTCCACTAGAATGGGAAAACATTTCTTCCATACATGTTAGAGTCCAATGACATTCCTTCACAAGAGTGTCTATAAACATAAAATAATATTCCTCCAGATGAGTACTTCTCCACTAGAAACAAGGGGGTCTAAGGGCGTATCTTCGTCTCATGTAATCACACCAAGAGCACTAATGGATGCCGGATCCCTACCCTCTGGATGCCGGATCCCTACCCTCTGGATGCCGGATCCCTACCCTCTGGATGCTAGATACTTAGATCGTAGATTCCGTGGATGCTGGATGCACTCCTTGTTGTGGATGCTCAATGCATTATACAAAAGCTTACTTCTTGATTCTTGATGTTTCATAACACTAGAAAAGTCCTTTCCATGGGAGCCCAGTACAAGGGCAAATTCTTTCAAAACAGAGTCCAAACGGATATCAAAATCAGGAAACAAATCATTTGTTCCTCCTTAAGATAGTCATGAAAACAGTCTTCCTACATAACTACAAATTATATCAATAAGTTAACAGAACGTTAATCGCTTAGAAACAGTTGCTTGTCTTTTTTTAACAAAAAATCATAACTTACTTTGAGCAAGAGCTATGGGTAATCTGTGCTTGACTGAGTAGAGACGTTTCTGCTTCCATCATGTTGCTGATGACTTCAATCATATCCTGAGCGACATTCTGTATTATGATGTTGAAAACAAAGGGAATAAGGAAAAACCCTCAATCGTTTCAGCCCAGCCAAACTATCAAGATCCTAATTCCCCTTACATATCATGAATGAAACACATACGCTACTTTGTAATGAAAAAATTGGGACTGATTGATCAAACATGGACAGCTATTGAAGGTCAAACGCTAAATTCTCCCAAACTACGAACATGAAAGAATAAATCCTAGTTGTGAGAATTTACCAACGTCATATTTGTTTGGTGCCGAGTCCCTGATTCCTCCAAGAGTTTGTTATCTAGAATTTTTCTTTTAACTCTTTCAGTCCCAGTCAGTTATCAATTTTCTCATTAAATAACACATGCATACAAAACAAAAAAAATTGATTAAGAGAAAACTAACAGTTGATCTTGAAAAAAAAATGAACTCCTGATGACGAAAAATCAAATTCTCCAAAACTCTTTCCATGAAAAGTATGGGCTCTAGTCGAGAGAACTGATCAACACTGGACATCTGGAACTGCGAAGGTTAAAACAACTAGTTATGCAAATTGGGTTCAGCTTTGAAAACATGACATTTACTGTACACAAAACAACCATCCCTTTAGGATTTCATGTAGATGGTCTCCTAAAATACCTTCTAAATTATAAAAACCATATCAAGCTAGATTGTCTATGTTGAATTAAAACTGGTCAAAATGGTTTCAAACTTGACACTTTGAATTGTACGTTACAAAATCAAAGAAGGAAAGTATAAAAAACACAAACAGAATTTTTTATGACACTTTGACTCGAGGATTCATGGATGAACAGGGAATAGAACTAAAGGTTCCCTTGAGGTTAGCCTCCAAGGACCTACGGTTTAAGACCCTTATCTGAGAGGAGTGAAGATCTAACCATTAATTTTGTAGATGTTAAAGCAAAGGCAGCACCTCATTCATTTCTAAGACCCTAAGTGAAGGTCCAACACCTGGAATCAAACCCAGGCCTCCTGCACAACAGCATGGCGTTTTACCAACTAGGCTGACCAGTTGGCAGTATTGTACACTGATTGTGTTAGAGTTACAAATGCATAAATACAGTACAGTTTCAATACCCACTTTTTCACATTTTTGGTCACAATACCTCATTGTTTTCTCTAATCTTGAGGCTGATTCGTTCAAGAGTGTGTGCAGCATAGATCACATCCCATTTCGTGACAAACTGACTGGCATAGGATGTGACATTGCGAAGCACATAACTGCGAGTAATAACAGCGATGCTTGTATTCATTGGCGCCTGAAAAATTTCACAAGAGAAAGATTAATTCCTGGCTGACAGAGACAAGAATTGTGAAACTACATGATTCTACTATGTATCAGCTGAACAGCTAAACTATGACATTTAGACTGCAACCCCAAACAAAGGTGATTCTTGTACACAAAGTAACAAAATTTATATGACCATGCATGTAATGATGCTGGCATTTTGTCTCTGTCATATCCTACATATATTTATCAGTTTTATGAAAACCTGATTTGTTTCAAAACTATAGGAGATTTCAGTCATTGTTACTAATGAGTCAACTGTTATTTGATTGATGGTTTGAGACAAAGGTTACTTTGTTTAAGGTCCCAAAGATATTTAGAAGGTTTGTTTGCAAACACTAAGTAAACCGCAACCTGCCTATAAGGAAAACTTCCAATTTTAGCTTCCTAAGGTTTCAGTACAGTTTGAGAGATGTTTTCACTTATCAATCTGAAACTCTTTTAGAATATGCATCTGATATCTCTCTATATATATCACTGGAAAGCTAATAAGTACATCTTATTAGCTGAATGCGAGGTCCGTACGGAAGGTTATGGACCAAAGTTTTTCTTCCTATTTATGGCCCAAGCATGAAGCCATGAATAAAGGAAGAAAAAAACTCGGGTCCATAACTTTCAGTACAGAACAAGCAAACAAGGCTAATAAGATTTTTATTATATGGCTTTCAACTGAAGGCATGGCAAAAGTCAGTCAGACATGTTGACAGGTACAAAGGAGTTTTAATTGGCTCGCAAACAATACAAAAGTTACAAAATTTTTCAATGAAGTCAAGGCCGACGTAGCGAAATGACCTTACTTGACCAGAAAATTTTTTTAAAGTTGTCAAAGGCAATGCTTGTGAAACGGTTCTACAAGAAATTGTGTAAAGGTTCAGGAACGCAATATCAGCTAATCACTGTTTTGAAAAGCACTGTTCATTCATTGATTTCGCAGACTGGTTTCGATGAAAAGTTTAAACAAGTTGGGTTCAAGTTAGAATTTATTTGTTTTCCACACATGCAGTTGTTGAATGAACCAACTGTACCTTGAATGAACAGTTATCTGTAAACAACTTTGAAAATGGATTTTTCTCAGTATCACAAGTAACGTACAAGGTAAATCTATCTGTGATGTTTTTACAGCTTACTGATTCATTTGCTTGACTCAAGGTGTTGGACATGTGTCATTCATGTGAAAAGCCGAAGTGGCGCCGACGTGTTTGCAGTTGAACTTTGGATGTTTGTTTAATGACTAAACGGACCAACAACGTTTTCCAAATCAGCATCTTTATATTAACGTTTTTCTAACAAAATGATTGGCTACTTTTTGCTTTTCAACTAAAGAAGAGACAGCTCTTCGAGTAACTTTGAGATATCTTGGAAAACTTTGTAATAGAGGACAGAGCATAATATTCGTCTCAGTTGCGAAAACTTTTTGGTTGAACTGTCGCCGATGGCTGCATTGCCTTTCTTCCAGATTTATTTGAAAAACAACACAGCAACTTGTCAAGATAGTGAACAGGTACTTATTTTATACTAGAGTTCTCATTTTCAATGAACAATACCCCTCGAACTTTTCCACTTTAGTTTAGTTTTCTTTACAAATTATAGAGTTGTTTGGATTTTCACTTGCAATAAAGTTGTCAATTTCTTTACTTGAGTTTTTTTGTTCCTGCTGAACAGCACTAAAAATTTCGACAAACTTTATCATGCAGAAAGCACAGTAAATCAAAGTCGTCAAAACCCTGACATTTAACGTTTTGTTTTCACTTTGAAGCTCAGATATTATACCACCACGGTGCTAAATTTGGCAATAACAGAACAAACCTGGGTGAGTTGGAACCTTTTTTGAAGCTTTGTTTGGTGCAAATAGTTGTTTCAAGAAAAACAGATTTGAAAAAAAGGCTCACACACCATTTTATGGGTGGCAATGAGTTTTGACTTTACATATGTCAAAACTATTCATGCTATCAAACCAATGATTTTTTTCCTGAAAGATCTTCTCAATGCCAATAGGCTTCCCGCAAAAGATAAAAATGATATATTTTACCTAGTATTCAAACTATACCATAACCATAAGCAAATTCTATTGACTTAGAAACTGAAGTACAGTAGAAAAAAAAGCAAAAACGTTTTCTTAATTACACCTCAACATTCAAGAAAGTTATATTCTATTTTATACAGTTTTCACTTAGAACTCTTGGGTAGTCAATTGCAAAAAATCTAACAGGGTTTAGAAGCTAATTAAAGGACTCAGAGGGCCTATAGTTTATAAAGTCGCAATGGTCTAGATAATGGCACATGCTGTTTGCAGATGTTAGAGCAAAGCAACACCTTCTGTAAGAAGGTCTGACTGAGACTGGAACTCAGACCTCCCATGTGATAGACTGTCCCTTACCAACTGGGCTAATTAGGTGGTGAAAGTTCTGCATATACTGTATCAATAGCAGTAGTTTGCTGATACACTCTTATTTACCTTGACAACTTACCCTGGATAACTGGTATAGATACTGGGTTCTTTGGTTAACAAAGGCACAATGTTCACCATGAATGTCCTTCCATTGACCAGATGCAGAACAATTTCTCCTAGCATAGGCTTTGGGTGGATTTTTTACCCATGTTTCAATGTTGCCATGGGGACAAACTGCCTCTGCAACCCCTCTAGCTACAGTTTTGTACCAGTGGAAAGTTCCTCGGTTTGTTTCAGTTGTTTCTGCTCTGCAATACTTTGATTTTGAACTAAGAACTTTCAAGTGGGTGCTTCCAGTAATATATCCACTTGGATTGGACAGGTTACACTTGTAAGTTCCAGTATCTGCCTGAGTTAAATGCTTGAGCTCAAAGATGCTAATAAACAGCATCTCTTCATGAACAAGTTTACTGGTTATTCTAAGTTTGTCTGGCAGGTTTTTTGGGTCAAGAGGTTGGGAGTCTTTTGACCACTCTATGTATGTCCTAGGTCTCCAAGTCCCAAAACAAGAAAAGGTTTCTTTGTCCCCCTCTATTATAGTTATGGCTTCATCACTGGGTCTGAAGCGAAACACTGGCAGTTCCAAGGGTCCTACAGTCAAATACAGACAGTCAGTTAGTTCTAAACCTTACTTGCACCTTTCAACAAAGACTCAAACTCCAACAAGACATTCGTTTATTGGTCCAACACCCCCCTAAACAAGGCTTACAATGGTCTTTAACCGTAGAAAGTACCATCAAAAGGTGGGTATGGATTATACAGCAATTTTCTCTTGTAATGAAATGAGTTTACAAATGGAATGGAGAGAGAAGTATGTTTCTATGTGAATGAGAGATCTTGGTGTAGTATTGTAATGAATATTAATAATTTATAAGAGCTATCAAAGCATGAGAGCAGTGTGATCTAAACTTGTCTTCTATTAAGTTTAAACAGTTCACATTTTTGGTTGTTTAATTTATGTTAGGTTCTCTAGGTACCCCAATTATTGGGGTACCTAGAGAATTGTTGAATTAAATAAGTCTGGGTCTCATGAGTCTTACAGACCTGACTAGATAGCCAGCTGCTACTTAGTGAGTTGAATGAACTAGAGGAATAATACTGTATGAAATCCCGATGAAACCTTAAAAGACACCCAAATAGGAGTGGCATAGACTGGCCCTTACAGTATCTCTGAGTGTGACGTTGTGTTTGTTCAAACAATACCTCACAGTAAATATGGAAAACTTTGAAAAGGACCATAAAGTTTACAAATAATAAAATCTTTATTTCTATCATTGTAATTCGTAACAAATCCTTGGATATTTACCATGAGACTAGCATGAAAATCTTTTAAAAGTTGTTAGCCAGTTTTACAGGTTTTCTTAATAATTACACTCAAAGAAACCATGATCTAAGACCATTTCTACATTTTTTTTCATTATTATTCTCACTTTTTTACAATTATTACTCACCACATTTCATATCTTTTGGTTCCAGGGACTTCAATGTTTGCTTCTTTTTGGCTTTGGGGTAATAACATTGTCCCTTCACATCAACCTTTGATCCTTTGGAGCTTTTAATGTATTTTACGAACCATTTGAACTTGCAGTCACACAGTAGATTCTCAACTTCATCCAGTTGCCTGATGTAAAAAAAAATGAGGACAAGAGGTATTGATTGTTTCTAAGTAGCACAACACAATATGCTCTAACTTACTTATCTAATACAGTAGGGCTGCAACCATCGACATGATTTTTGCCACCAAAACAAATTCCAACAAATTCCCAGTGTGGTCTATTGCTATAATATTGACTTTATTAAATTTTACATTAACATAGTGCTACTTCTACTAATAAACCAGTAGTGCTCTACAATACTAATGATGAACAGAAAAATAAATTCCAAATAATGATTTAGAGTAAATATCATAAAATTCCAAATAATATACAGTTGCAGCAGCAATTTACAGTCTGTGATAATGATATCTACTAACCATACTAAAAATATCTATTCAGATATTAGTAACTATACTTAAATAATAAAAAAGTCTAAAGAAAATTAATCTTATATTAAAAACTAATATCTAAAAACTATAATAAATAAAAATCTCTGCATAGAAGTACAATATGCTTGTTTATAAAGGTAAGTCTTCACTTTAGATTTCAAAGTTTCTAAGGACTTGGAGCTTATTATATCATCGGGAGGCCATTCCATATTTGTTGAACAATTAGAAGGCTGTATAGCCATAGGTTTTCAGACAGTACTTTAGTTGTACATTAGGAGTCCCTTGGAAGCTGAGAATGCAATAAGGAAATAGAGTCTCGATCAATACTTAATCAGCTATGACTCAAATTCTGTGCATGACATAGTACACATTTTACAAAGTCAGATGGCACGTAGAGATTTCATCAGCCATGCCTTGAATATGACACCCTGTGTAGGCTGGTCTTTGTAGATTAACCAACTTAAATTTGTTTAATAATTATATAAAAGGTCTAAGAAATGGGAATAACCTTGGCGCATTTCACTCAGAAGCACAGGAACCCTAAAAATACAGTCTTTGGTGTTGAAAGAAATCTGCCTTTATTCTAATGATTGATCGTTGACCAAATTACTGATTAATCAACCCTACTGTAGTGATGTCTAAGCAATTTAGTCAATTTTGATCATAATTTTAATGAATTGTAAAATTAAATCTAATACATCTGGCCAACAATAAATTTATCTTGACTCAATAAGTATAAATATAATTAAAATGTACTCTTTCTCTGATTTTTTTCTTCATAGAAAACCCTTGATTTGAAACAAAATCCAAAAAATATATTTGAGTTTGAACAGCTTTTTTTTGTTAATTCTTGAAATCTCTTTGTATATGATTATTGATTTTTCCTGAATTATAGCATTACCAAATTTATGAGTAAATTCAAAAGTGTACCGTGAAGTAAATTGTGAATCACTAAAGAAATAGTGAATGAAATTAATCTCATTCTAAAAACAAAAGGTACATATTGGTATTTTTAGTCTAACAATTGAGTTCTTTACAAAATGATCTAAGAGCTAAGATTCTACAATTGAACTTTCTACGATTTGACATCACTTGACTCATTCTATTTTCTTTTTACAAGATTTTTGGTTTCTTCACTTAGTTGACAACAGTATGGATCTGTCAATTTTCTTATCATTTCTTCCACAGCGAAGTGTTCTGTAGCAATGTTTTGATGCATAGCAGCCATGACGGTGTCCACCATAACCACTGCTTGGTGCAAGAAACCAACAAGTTTAATAACATCATCCTCCAGTCGGGCTGTGAGATAATCAAGCATTGTAACAGTCTTGTCCATATTTTCACCAGAAATCTCCTTCAGGTGTATTAATTGTGCCACACCTTTTGTTGTTGACTTCAGCCCCTTGCAAATCTGTGCCTTCTCTTTGATGCACTTGTTTAGTTCTGTGACAAGATACCACTGCCATTCCTGCAACTGCTGAAGGCCTTCCAGCTTCTCCATAGTTCATAAATTATAATTATGTCTCAGAATTTTCAGGGTCTTTGCTATATTTGTATTAAAGTCCTACAAAAGATTTTGTCTATACTGCAAAGTTTAATCTTTGTTCTTCTTCAAAAACTGACCATTCAAGGAGACTGAAAACTGAACATTAACAAGGTATTTTTTTGTTAACAAGCCCACATATGTTTTCCTCAAATGACAACTGTCAAACATTTCTCTGAATTCATCTAAATATTAATGGCAGAGGGCAACAGCTGTTATTTAAAACAACACACTGCATGATTTTATCTGCATTTTAAACAAGATAAAATTACTAAAATTTAATGAGTTGTAAACTTATAAAACAACCAATCACCAAAAATCTATAATGACTAGTCTGAATAATGTTTAATAATGTGATCACTTATTTGGATTAGCCTTAATTTGCAGCAAAAAATCACATGTACCTAGTAAGTATTTTAGAAAAATAATTATTAATTTGCTTCCTTGAGAGGAGGGTAAACAGAAATAGTAAAGAGAAACTTTTTATCCAAATACTTAGAAATGCAAACTAAAAAGTTAACATCTCTTATTAACTACACCTGCAGCTGTTTTTGTATATGCAAACTTATTTGTTATCTGGGTAATGATAATTCAATAGTCGTTCAATAGTAACAATTAAAGTATTATTCAACAGGAATATTTTAGGAAAAAAAAACAAGATGGAGAGAAATGTACTACATCCACACTGTGTGCTTATAGAAACAAAAATTTACCTCCTTTTTACTACAGCAGGACAAACAGAAAAGTAAATTTTCAAGAAAGGAACCCAATTGAAGTAAGATCAATTCAAGAGTATGGTCTATTTGCACAGGATTACTCAAAGTGATTACAAGTTCAATGCTGACTTACAGTTCGTAGGCTGATAAGTCAGTACAGGCCGAGAATGGAACTCTGAGAAATTCTCTTATGCTCTTTAGAATACCCACCTTTAGTAAATAAATTGTTCACTCAAAGCATCCAGAGCAGACTGAAAAAACATTTTTTTTATTTACAGGATAGGTTAAAATGTTCCTTCTTAATTTAAAATAATAATTATCATCTACAGTTATAACCATTTGTCAACTCTAGAAACTACAGTATAATCTAGAAAACTGATTAACATATATTAAGTTATTACTATTTTACCATTGTCATTATTATTGGTATCTCTTTCACTACTGACTATGTCTCTGCATTTTTTCCAAAATAATTATTCATCCAGGGCAAGAAATTAAAGTGAGTAAAGACAAGTGACTCACTAGGGATCCCTTGGCACATTCTCCTTTAATCAAACACCTTGTACAAATTATATAATATTTATGTAGCAACAAGATAACAAAGATCAATATTTCATTCTTGTCTATTTTAAGCACTGCTTGCAATAAGTATCAAGCCCTCTTCCCCATGTGGTTTTATGTTTTTCACTTACTGGTATATGTATTAAAAATAAATATCTTATACTCAATCTGCAGATAGTGCTGTTGTTGTACGATACATATTATGTTGTTGATAAAATTATCATGATTTTCACTATATGTTATAATTGTGTACATACACAGCCGGTCAGCCAATTACAAGTCTCCATTTGGTCTTTCAGGGATGCTACTCAGGAATACAGGCTATTAATTACTTTTAAACCTAAAATGTTTCTTATTATGTCATTACTACTTTGCTCACGCAATCCTGTGATAAAGACGATTATAATGATGATATCTAGAATTACAATAGTTTTAGATGCTGACCATAACCAACACCATCACAGACTTGTTTGCTTAAGGTTTAGAAGACATTTTCCATGTTCCATACTCTGTTGGGAACGTGCTGGATTGTTGGGAGAACCCAAGAAAAGGTTTGGATCGCAAACTGAAAGCGAGTGATTCAAAATATTTTCGAGTGTTCTCCCAACAAACAGAGTATGGAAACACGGAAAATATCTTCTAAAGCTTTTAAAAAATAATAACAACTGATGATGTCATCCATGATTTTTATCCATGTTTAGAAAATGGTCCTTGGTACATCAGAGCACATGTTTTACTGAATTAATAATTTTATTTTATAATGAATTATTTTAGCTACAGTAGCTAGCTAAATAAAGCATACTTACAGTTTCTTGAGAGACGGTAGAAATGAAAACATTCCATCTGGCAGAGTGACGAATTTGTTGCGAGACAGATCCCTACAAATGAGTCACAGAGTCAGTAGAATCATTTGAATGCATGTCAACTAAGCCAATCATTCAGTTTTCTTTTAAGGAAGTCTAACTTGAATACCATGTTCTACCTTCTCAGTTAAATTTGATACTGACAATGTTTTTTAACTGGATGCTATAGGCAGATTTCAGCTGATGTAATGTTTACAGACAAACCCTTTCAAATCTAAACACCTTCAGCACCTTAAACAAAGGAATCTTTGTCTCAAACTACCAATCAAATAACAGTTGAATCATTATTAACAATAACTGCATCTCGCCAATAGGGGGCAAACATTATGGAGCAATTAAATATTTCTAGTATTTTAGAACAATATTTTCCAGAAATAAAATAGAGTTCTATCCTTGCCATTCACTTTATCCATTTCACCAACAATTCAAGGAGTCATCCAAAAAGCTGTGTGTACAAACATTTTCAACAGGCTAGTTGTTAAACACAATTTAGCAAGAAAGTAAATAGTTTCTTCAGTGTTTTTAAATCACTCAAAATAGGAGTTCGATTAAAAGTTTTAATTCTGTGTTTTTAAATCCTTATATTCTCATTGAGCAGTCTTGCCACTTCATGAGATATATATGTACTGTTTCTACAAGGCAAGTTCGAGTTAAATTTTCAGTTTCAAATGCAGATTTTATTTGTATCAAAAGTCAAGACAAAAGTTCATGAGAAAACAACTCAGAATGAAACTATACTTAATCGTTTTTGGTGAACAGATTGCACTGGCTGAGAATTATAGTTGGCAGCCAGACTTGGTCAAAAGTTTCTAATGTTGCTCCCAGAGCCAGTCGGAAGCATTGTCACTAATTATGTGTTTGTTCTTAAAATGACAACATCAGAAATGTACTAAACAAATATATTTTAAATACCATACAACATCAAGACCCCAATAGGAATTCTATCTCTTTCCTTTGTTTTTTCAGGGTAAAAAAAACAATTAATAAAACCTTGGTATTGTAAATTAAATGAAAAGGTTGATAATCCATTTGATATACTTACAAGATCTTCAACTTTGGCAATCCTTTGAAAGAAGTTGCATTTAAGTACATGATCTTGTTATTTGATAAGCTCCTGCAGATTAACAATAAAAAATTCTCAACATTGAAGTTCATTTTTTCACTTTTTTATACAGTGTCTGGTATAAACAATTATTTAAATTCATTGATTATAAAAGTCAACTATAAATTGACAAAAATATAAATACAAAAAAAAATTTGAAAGATAAACTTGACATTAAATTGCCTACATGCATTAGCGGCCAACCTTGTCCCTGTGTTTTTATACATAATATAGTTTAACTAGTAAGCTGCAAAATCCACTGTACCTACATTTATCATATGTCAAGGAAACCACAATGAAACAACTGTCAGTGGTAAATTTCCCTTTTACTCCAAAGTCCTATTAAATCATCCTACTGTATATATGTAGAAAAAATGAAAATGCAAGGCTGAATACTGCGAGATATTAAACATATCAGTGGAAAGATGCGATTAGAAGATCGGACAAAGCCAGAATTAATTTTGCAGTGCCAGACAGCTGTTTCGTCCTTATTTTGACTCGTCAGTGACATGTAGCGATATGAATAGATACACCGTAACAAGTTCTAGTTTATCTACTACACTCAAATGCTGTAACTTAAGCCACACTTCTATCATACCGCCCCAATATCAAACGGTACACGTGTACACTAGCATGCTAACAATTGAACCGAAGAAAGTAAGGTGGAATGCATCGAAGTCCATCCACTGACATGTCTAAATAAAACTACGGTTTGACAAAAACAAACCTGTAGAATGTAACTACGGTTTGACAAAAACAAACCTGTAAAGCACTAGAACATGGCCAGACCGTAGTTGCTTTTTACAGGTTTGTTTTGTTAAACTGTAGTTTTATTTAAACATGTCAGTGGACAGACTTCGATACATTCCACTTCATTCTCTTCGGTTCACTTGTTAACAAGCTAGTGTACATGTGTACCATTTGATGTTGGGGTGGTGTGATAGAAATGTGGATTAAGTTACAGCATTTGAGTGTAATAGATAAACTAGAACTCATTCCGGTGTATCTGTTCATATCGCTATATGTCACTGACAAGTCCCAATAAGGATGAAACTGCTGCCTGGCACTGCAAATTCTGGCTTTGTCCGATCTTCTAATCGCGTCTTTCCACTAACATGTTTAATATCTCGCAGTATTCAGCCTTGTATTTTCATTTTTTCTCTTTTTATAGTTTGGCTGAAAGACCTTAATTGATCCTGCAACAATTTAAGGCATTCTGTATATGGTTCTTGCTTTACAGATTATATGTATATATATGATTATTATTTTTGAGAAAAAATCCACTCCATACAGGCTGTATGATTTTTGTTTTCAATATTTTCAACTCTTGTTGTGTCAGTCTGCCACTTTATAAGCAGAAATAATAATTGTTAACAAACTTTACAGGGCAGTTTTATTTTTCAGCTGTTTACAGAGTTTTATCTGTGTGGGTATATCTGACTCTTGTACAATGCAAGAGGCACCTTTTATGAAGTTACAGTAGCTGACAATCTTTTATTTGATTTTCAACACTGATGCTGATATAATACTATTGTTGAGTTTTTTAAAGAATTTTTACTCTATAATATTATAACTGTATTTTTCCATGTACTACTATTAAAATTTAGAAGATTTTGCACCCTGTAGCATTTAGTGTTCTGCTCTGTACTTTTATTTAGCACTCCAGAGTGATTTTGTCCTCAACAGTTTGCCAAATTTAAGCAGTCTATTCTCAACCAAACTGCATTCAACATTCATGTGTCTGATCACTTTTAATCCTAAGTACCTTTTGCTTTTTAAATTATTTTAAAATGACATGTAACAATGTATGCTGCAAAAAAATTCAAAAATATGTTGCATGTTTCTTAAAAATAGTTTAAAACATACTGATTGATTTTGATTTATAGTGGCAATAAATTATTGTGATATTGAGTTATAGAATTTGTATGTAAGCAAAGATCCAACACTATAGCTGGCAAACATGTTGTTTTGATTATCCTTATCATTTGAAATGGCTTATTCCAAGCTTAAGCCTATTGTTGATTGATCAGGGCCACTTTGAAATCTCTGAAGAAACACACAAATGATTAGAAATCAGAAAATTGGTGCAAAAAAAGCACACTACTAAAACTTGGCTAACACTCAATATGTTTTTACTGGACTAAGACTTACTGACTATGGTCCTAAAATGGACTTAATTTAACCTGCCTCAAAAATAACTCTCTAGGTTGCTGAAATAAATCCCTGCTCACTAGTAACTTTTGCTGTTTAGCACACTTTCAACACCTATTTGTTGAAGGAAAACTAATTAAAAGGAACAAATTCAAGATTCCATTTTAAATTAATTTTGACATCACAACAAATTAGACTAGGCAAAAATAATGCACTGATTAAGCTCCTGAGTACACTGCACACTTGCTAAAGTCTTTTATCACCAGAAGTAATAAAGCGTTCACAGAAACATTTTAATATGAAAATATATAATTCTATAAGTCTTTTAAAGAAAATGCATTTTACAGGCATTTTAATATGATGTTATATTAAAACATTTTAAACTAACGCCTGATATTTATTACCGCAGGTTGTAAACAATACAGTTATATTGTAGTGTGTAATTTTAAAAACCTAACTGGGGGTAGTGATTTTTGACATTTTTCTTGTACTTCGATTTCAAAAAGCTGTCTTTCAATAAAATAACATGTTCATTCGCTGCGTGAGTTCTCACAGAAGAAATCGGCTAAAGTTTTGAAAGAATTAGTTAAAGATATCTTGAATATTCTAGAGCTTAACTTTGCTAACATTGGTATATCAGATTGAACTAGTTTTTTAGAAAAGATTAATATACAACAAAACTGCAATTGTATTTGACTTACAATCTTGTTAAGGCATCCAGCCCGACAAAAGCTTCGTCTTCAATAACTTGTAATTCGTTTCTTGCTAAAAGCCTAAACAAAATAGTTTAGTTTTACACTATTATTAAAACTATTATTACAAATTGTGCTGTGCACAGTAAAAAAAGCATTTTAAACAGCTTTAGTGAGAAAAGTTATAATGAATCAACCTGAAAAATTAAACTTAACAAAAGCCATTTTCTTTCAATCTCAGGTTTTTTGAAGAGCCTTTTAATTGCACAATTTCCGTCAGATTTGCTGCATGCCGAACAGTGCAAGGCAGATCAAGATATGCAAATGTTTACCTTGTGTTCAGTTCACGAACACAACTTCGGTATTATTTGTTTTCGAAGATTCCATAACTCGTTGTTTTTGCAGTTTTTGATTGTGAAAGAAAACAAAAGATGGACTTTATTCAAGAGTAAAATGGCACACTTAAGGGTACAGCAACAGGCATTCAAAACAATAACCCCTCGATCAGATTGTCAAAAACCAATATACTCACAATCTTTTCAAAGAAGACAGGCCTGAAAAAGCGTTTTTTCTGAGTTCCTTGATCTTGTTTCTTTGCAAATCCCTACCAACAAGTATTGCCATGGTTAGAATTAGTGTAGGTAAGGACATTATCATCTACAGTAGATACTTTTAAAGTACGGAAATAAAAATGAATTCACTTCTGTGCACACGAACAAAAAAAGTTTAAACCACGGCATGCCCCTATTGAATAAGCAGTTATCCAAACAGTCAGAACAATGTGCAACGTCTCTAGCAATTTGTGGAACTAACTTGAACTGCGACTACCATTGATATCTACAAACTCTAATCAACAAGTCTGCAAGGCAAACCCTATCTGTCGAACATGACAAGGATCAAAAATCGTACTTAATATTTACAGTTCAACTTACAGCCAGACCGTCTTGCGAGGAAGACTCGACGGGTCAATAACTTCGATCAAACTATTTTCCGTACAAGTTACTTTGTACTGCTTCGACAATTTAGGTTCACATCTACATTTCGTTGGACATGGCGAGGAAGTGACTAATTTCACATAAATTACCACCACAAGCCAGGTAACAGAGCTCGTAAATCTCAACATGGCGAAAGAGAACGCGACGCGAAGCTTTCCCACAAGCCTATCGGAAGCACAAATTCCTAAGTTGATCTCTTGATGACTTTATCAAATTAGTCCATCACTCCCCATTTACAGGTAAGAGTCCAGCCCTGTAACTACTATTGCTTTACAACACACAAACTCCCACCAAGAGCGCTATAAACAATTATAAATTTAAATTGTCGACCAAACGAAGCCATGGTTGTGTTTGACAGTAGTTGCTGTTCATCAAAATGAGCAAACTATTTACCCAGGGGGTAGCCCTGGGGTGGACTTTTGCAGCTATCGTTTCAGGATCATATTATGTGCTCGACTAACATTTCAGCAAGGAAACCGTTTCCGAGTGAGAAGGAAAACGGAAAACAAAGGGAAAACTGAATTTTGGTATTCTACGCACCACAAATAGTAGAGTACAGAATGAAACATTGATTTCTGATCGTGATGAAAAAAAAGAAACGCATCGGGGGATGAAGCGGACTATTGGAATAAGAATATTTGCATATTTTTGGCCTCGGAAGATGAATGTTCGCATATTTTTGGCCTCGGAAGATGAATATTCGCATATTTTTGGCCTCGGAAGATGAATGTTCGCATTTTTTGGCCTCGGAAGATGAATATTTGCATATTTTTGGCCTCGGAAGATGAATGTTCGCATATTTTTGGCCTCGGAAGATTAATATTTTAAAACTATTTCGACCTCGGAATATGAATATTAGGCCAGACCAGGAAATATGAATATTTAGTAAATAAACCCCTTCCGGCGGCTGGTATATCGGAGGATAATGTCCGCGGCTGAAAGATTGTCCAAA
>JAOBRD020698305.1:0-13087 GCA_027575215.2 Hydrozoanthus sils
TACGCGCGCTCTGATTGGTCAAATAGGTGTGTTTCATTAGCCTGTGCAAACACGTTTCTGACGTCACAAAACTTTCACACAAAACTTTGAATTTTGTTTTTAAAGTAAAAAAACAAAATTTAAGATGTGACAAATTGCTGAATGTTGAAACTATTCTCGGTTTTGTTGTAGCAGGAATACAACGACCAGAGCTGCTATAGAAGAAACACCAAAGAAGAGAAAGTAATACTTGTTTTGCGAAACTGAAAACGACTCGATGAACCACGAGCTACACCTGAACCGCCATTTACAATGCAAACGTTGATACTATACGTTTACAAAAATAAATCAAAACAAATAAAAAAAACATCAATTGCTTAATTTAGTTATCAGCTCCAGAGCCAAGATAGCTTTCGAAAACTTTATCTAGTGTATAAGCAAGGTAACGAGTCAACTCTTTCAACTCACAGTACTTTAGCAGCTGCAAACTGATTTTGAAATGAAAGCACCGGGCACGCAATATGATAAAAACAACTTCAATGTTCAAATCTTTATTATACAAGTTTTTTGAGAAACTAACGGGAAACAAAAATGCCAGAAGTGAATACAACTACAATACCTGTTTACCTTTCTTCGACAGTCTCGTTTCGAGAAAACTCGAGGAGTTCAGTCACTCGGCAAATGACAATCGACGTTTTCTTATGAAAATGCGGTGAGGAGTAATCGAAATTCACATTGTTAGTTCTTAGAAGTTGAATTAAAAAATCCCGAATTCTATAAAAAAGTTTTCAAATCTCTCAAATATCTTTCAAACTAAGCATACTGATGTTAAATGGAAAGTTAAAAAAGTTTTCAATCGACAAAGGCATTAAACAGAGCATGAACAAAACACAAACCTGAAATGATCGAGAACCTCAAAAATTATTGAAGTTCGGCGCAGCATAGTGATAAGTTCCATCATCTGTACTTGAGTTGTTGATAAATTGATAGTTTAACCTTCCAATCTTCCAGTGTAAAAGTCTTTAAAGCTAAAGAAATATATCCAAATCAACCGCTGTAAGTTTTTAAAAGTTCGTTTACGGGCGATGATTAAACTGAGAGCGCACTGTCCTTCGCAAATAAGTTGACTCCGAAGCACTGAGACGTTTCCTAATTTTGCTTTAAGTAGTCATATATACTTGAATAACTGTGAACCTGTTTGATTTTTGAATAACGGACATTTAAAAAGGATCGTAAAAAGATCTCGGCTTCACTGGAAAACATTTTAGTTCTCGTTCAAATGTCCGTTTCTTAGAAACCTGTCAATATAACACGGAATCTGATTGACTACTACTATGTATGGAGAATTTATATATTCATACAATTGCTTTTTCGGCCTACTCAACAAAAAGATCTGTTTGGTTTGAAGTTTTTCCTCAGAATTATTATTTTATAAAAGAAATAAAACACAGCTACCGTGTTTGCACAGGCTAATCCAAACCTCCGTTGGTTTGGGAGAAATCTCGAGCAGGCACAAACACTCGACTTTTGGTCTCCTGTTTGTACTGATCTGCTCTCGATTTCTCCCAAACGCACCTCGGTTTGCATTAGATTGTGCAAGCACGGTAGCTGTGTTTCATTTTTTAAATAATAGAAAAAATTTAACTGATACTGAGGTAATAGAATTATGCTGAATACAAAGTTTGGTATCTAAATGCTTGACGAAGGCTTTTCCCAAAGGATTTGAAACGTTTCTTTGATTTGTAAGTCATATAAGTTTACGCCTGATCTGTTATTTTGAAGCAGTCTTGGTTACAAAATGAACGACACGATTCGGAGCTGTTTAAGCGTTAGTGAATTCATGTATATTGGATGGTAGGCATGACCGTCATTTTAGGGAATTTTTAGGTATTTTTAGGGTTGTTAAAGGAATGACCGTCGTATTTTTAGGGGTTATAAAAGTCAGTCCGCTATTTCTTAGGGATTGTTAAAGGAAAACCTTTGTTAAACCAAGAGCCTGGTATTTTTAGAGTTGAAAGTGGGAAGCTGTTAAACTGCCAAAAGTCCTTTGTTTTGGCAAACGTGCGTATTGATAAGAAATTAAGACAAAAGTCCTTTTACGTACGTCAAGCACGTTCAGCGCAACACGAGGGGGCTTAGCGCCTCCAGGGAAAAATTTCAATTTTTAATTGTTATTTTTTAGGGTAATTTTTAAACCGGGAGGTATTTTTCAGGGAGGAAAATTTTTATGCCTTTGATTTTTTAGGGTATTTTGAGGACTTTTCCTCCGGTCATCCCTATCCTTTCAACTCCGTGTACCCCGCGGGGGCCCTATCCGTTCAAAATCGTTCAGGGAACGATGAGTTGGATCAGAGGGTGAACTAATTGTTGGATAACCGCGCATGATTATTACCGTAAAACCTGTTTTGAAAAGTGATCAAAATTTGCCCAGAAAAGCAATAGTTGCACAAGACTGTTAGAGCTGAAAAAGCCGATCGCTTCAAACGCAAAAATTTGCTCGAGCAGTACCGAGCACAATCGTCATATGGCCAACAGCGAAATGCAACTAACTGTTTATGTTTATGTAACTGTTTATTGCTAACACTGTTTTGAGTTTCAAGGGAAGAATGCATAGGAAAATGTCAACACTTTTCTTAAAACCTTATTAGAGAACACATTTCAAGCTTTTAGTTGGTGTAAGTTGTCTGCGAGCTGCTTATAAACGTAGATATGTTAGTTGGAAAAGTTTCCTTAAGGATAATTAGCGGACCGTGAAACGTAAATTGTACATAAGCAATTACGTAACATTCAAAAAGGGACCCAAGCAAAGATTACAAATTTGTTTATTTATTGTACTCTGGTGTACTTGTATCTTACAAACTCGTTTGGTTTAAGAGCGTACAAGGATTTGAAATGCAGTGCCAACGAAATATTATTAAGAGTGCGTGGTAGAGCGACTGTGCTGCGGAATAAGATGTAAGTACCCAACAAACTTGGAAGCCTGCCAGTCCAAGCGCGGCTAGCGGCTAAAATACTTAGAACAATTGCGATATTAGCGGGTCCAGTTCTCTCCTATCACTTTTTCCGTAAGCATTCTTCGCCTGTTTTCAGTGTCCTCCTTGACTGAAATTGTTTAAGCCCGGTGTCCAATGATAAAAACTTGGCTCCAATTGTTTTGTATTGGGTCATCTGATTTCTTCGAGCAACCTTCTTTGTGAGCGATACTCTCCTTCTTATCTTGAGAATGAACAAGGCTGATAGTGAGCTTTTTATCCCCAACAGGAAACCACATGTTGGCCGAGTTCACCGCTGCTATATCTGCTCCAGTGGCCACGTTTTAATGCTTTTTGTATTTCGTTTCGCCACCACTGGTGTAGATTTCGTAGTAGCCTCGTTGGAACGACCCCTCAGTACTTGTAGTCACAAATGCATACACTAACACCTCTTTGGCGTCCGCGGGTACCATACCACTGAAATCGTAAGTTTTTTCCTGAGATGGAAATTCAGGTAGATCTCCAAGTTTTTGAGTAATGGGATTGTATGTGGCCATCTTTGCGTTTGCAAGCTTCGAACGTAAGAGTATTTGTGCAATGTGCTTGTATGTTGGTGAATTTATGTGTATAAGTGGAGTATTTCTGTTACGTTGTCAATTGAAAATACGTCCAATCAGAAGTGATGTTACAGGCATACCTTTGAAATCACTTACAATGGAACTAACGCAACCACAGGAAACCAATTGTTCGCCTGCTATCGATTGTGTAATGAGACTGCTGTTAAATAATATTATTTTTGTGCTATTGAAGCTTTTAGGCTGCGTGAGATTCAGTCAATTTTAAAGTTATCTCACCGACTGTAAGGAAGCAGCCAGGTGGAACTGCTAAACGTGCCGACGCCTTTCGCAGTTAGGTTTCGCAATGAAATGTTGAAGTGGTACTAAGCCGGTTGAGTGAACTCTTTATATGCAAATTTTGTGCCAATGAAATAAAATAAAAGTTTGAGGTTATATTATTAGGCTTACGTGAAACCTCATTGAGCTCGTTCTTACAAACCTTAACCCAACGGGTTTGGCTCGGTTGTTCAAAGACCCAGGATTAAGTTTTTAACTCGTGTCTCTTACTATCCGTTAATGATTTGAATTGTGAGATAACATGTTTGTATTATTTGAAATTCTGAGCAGTGTTTGTATGCAAAGCAAAGCTTTTATTGTAAAGATAAAACTGTTTAAATTTTTTCTTTACCCTGTGTTAAAATTAACCGACTTTTGAACAAGTACCGGATCCAAATATATGCAGACAGTTTTAAAACAGGAAAGGGGTCTCGTGGAACTAACATGTACAGGAATCGAATGTTTCAAAAAGTGAATCCTACTACTTCAAGTATGCCTCTGAGTCTATCAATGGATTGGATTAATTAAAGGGTGATTTAGGAATTAAGCATTAACTAGGAAGAAACTAGATTAAAAAAACCGCACTGATAATACCGGCCTGCGCAAAGCCAAAAATTCTTAGGCATTTTGTGTGGGCACTATTCTTGCTCGATTCAACCTTTCTAATCTATCATTTGAACTTAATTTGAAGTACTATCCTCAGGCTATTATGTGTGTGTGGTCAGTGAAAAAAAAATCAAACCAGCATAGAAACATAGCGTAAAATTAGAGCGAAACTAAAGCCAATTAATAGCCTGTCAGTCAGCTTTTTCATTAAGTTCCAGTCAAGTCTTGAGAGTCTCAATTCGAATTATCTAGCCAATTTTCATTGCAAAACATTTTGCAGATTAGTTAGTCTATGTAATGGCATTTCAGAATTTCCAGCGTTGAGCCTTGTGGGGATTTTAAATGTTGCAAGCGCAACAACACTCAATCGGCTAGATTTTGCCAAACGATAGAAGACCCCTTTCCTGTTAACGCCCTAGATATATTACGCTTTTCAATTAGACGTGAATCTTGTAAGTTGTCTTCGTTAATTCACGCAAAGTACCTTTTAGTTACCAAAACCTAATCAAATTTATCTTTGAGTCTTCTATTTAAAAACAGGTTTGCATGACGCAGCCACAGTATAACTCTGAAGGACATGTCCAATATAACTTAGTATTTTAAATGTTTATAAAAGTTTGTAATAACTAATGAAGAAAGCGCTTCTCAAGTTGAGTGATCAGAAAAAACTCTGAGTCACTGACGGGAGTCGAACCCGCAACCCTTTGGTTGCCGGTCAGATGCAAATGCTCTACCCACTGAGCTACAGAGACTCACATGGGGAGTCGAGTCACAGGTTAAGTTCTTGTCTATCCCAGCCAGCAGATGCAAGACCTGTGTCCAGCGGGAATAGACAAGGACTTATCCTGTGACTCGGCTTCCCATGTGAGTCTGGGTAGAGAA
Organism: Hydrozoanthus sils; assembly: GCA_027575215.2. NCBI lineage: Eukaryota > Metazoa > Cnidaria > Anthozoa > Zoantharia > Hydrozoanthidae > Hydrozoanthus > Hydrozoanthus sils. The sequence continues at coordinate 5,333 of JAOBRD020698305.1, forward strand.
TCTGACAGGTTGAGGATTGCGGGCTCGATTCCCGTCAGTGATCAAAAATTTTTTCTGAACACTCAACTTGAGAAGCGCTTTCCTTCATTCTTTAAAAAAAGCGCTTTCCCTTCATTCTTTACACATTCTTTGTACCATGCAAAGGCATCGTTTTCCCAAAACGATTAGTCTAATAGCTGAAATTTTAAAAGCATTTCTAAAACGTCGCGAGACTTATGACACTACTGCAAATCATGATTGTTTGGAAATGACCATGCATTTGGGGATGGATAATTTAAAACTTTTTAACATTCCCTTTTGGAAAGGAATAAGCTTTTCTAAAAAAATTACATGATTTGGTGACAAAATGACATGAATACTGATAACTCATGCTGTGTAGGCTACTGGTGCATGCTACTCGTCAGCTAGGAACAAATTTTGTAAAACGACTACATGTATTATGATGTCGTCCACTTGAGACACTGTTACTGCGCCAACTGAGGACGAAGTTAATGTAACAGTGTCGAGATTGAGGATAGTGACAATTTATTTCATTTCAGTAGCGTTGAACATTTATTTAATTTAGGTTTAGTCATTTTATTTCATTTAGGGTTAAAAATTTATTTCAATTTGGGTGAGTCATTTATTTCATTTAGCGTTGATTTTTTATTTTATTTATGGTTTGTATTTCATTTAGCGGTGATACAACTCTTTTAGATATTTACTCGGGCTTCCTGTGGAAGAGCCCGAGTATTAAAATGCAGTTCATCCACAAAACTCAGAACTTTCCAAAACGTCAGTTCCGGCGCATCTGCGCAATCTCGATTTTTCTGCTTCCGGTGCAATCTGCGCACATGTTTGGGTTTTTTCAAGTCGCAATAATTCATCCTTCATTGAGATGTTTGAGAAGGCAGAAAGTGATATGAGTACTGAATGTGAGTAGAGAAGAAATAGAGTTGACAAAACTAACCTTACTTAACTCGACTAAGAACATTTACGTGGAAAGCTTTGATACAGACGAATGCAAGAAGCCTGATGTACTGTCACTCGCTATTTTTGCAAATCAAGAAAAACAAGACGCCATATCAAACCGAAAAAGCAAACTTGTACCTACCACATTTATTTAACTGCTTTTGTTTTAATAAACTTTAGTGCCGCTTTTGTATCTGCCGAGGATCGCGTTACTTCCCTGAAAATAAAAATGACAGTATTCAGATCTTGTCGTGACAAGTTTGTTCTTCATAGTCAGTATAGGTGTCTTGAGTCGAGACAACGTGAGCGTAAATCAGCAGAAATTCTCGCAGAAAAACAAGGCGTTTTCAAGTTTGCTTGACACATCTCGAAGTTCGCATCGCTGTATACACCTAATTGGGTAAATTTAAGAAAACTGTTTGAAAATCGGCATTTTAATAGTCGTCTCTTTAAAAGAAATTCAACTCGGCTAGTAAAAAAAAACTGTCGAGAGATCAAGTCAGCGGTGGCCAATCTTACATTGAGTTGTTTACAACTTTCATGATCCAAAGGTCAAGGAAAACCATTAAAGTGCGTGACTAAAAGTTCTTTCAAGAAATCTCCGAGCTCATTCGATTCGCCAATCTACGGCAGCATCAGGGAATAAATGAATAGTAAAAAGCGTAGCAGATTTCTAAGACTAAATGCCGGCTAATTCGCGATCGACCGTAACATAGATTATAGATCTGAATAATATTATAAAATTCGCGCAAAAATTGTGCAAGCTTGAGCCAATAATCAGTAACTTCAACAATTTAAATGTCTTTGTTAATGTGTGCTCACCAATTATTTCTTTAACTCCAGCAGAAAGTACTGTACCCCCAGTTTCAATGCCTAGTTGAACCCATAGGAAGCCCGAGTTCACGCCTGATAGGCGTCTAGTTTATAACAAAAATATGGACCTCCCTTACCAATTATATAAGGATTGAGGCCGGCAACCATTGCTGGATTTAGGAGACGAACTTGTGAAAGCATTTTCCTTGCAGGCATATTATACGCATACCTACCTCGTACCCACGCGTACATATATATTTTTTGCTTTGTGACTTGTAATTTCATAAATTATAGATTTAGATGTGAATTGATATGCTCTTTTTCTTTATTTGCTCGGAAATATCAGGCTATACTGAAAATGGAGTAGAAATAAAGTTCATGTTGTCACGTGTGATGTATGTATATATGCATGTATGAAATACAGTAAGAAAGGCATAAAAACAAGACATTTTTCACCAGAAGGTGCCCAAAATGTACTTGGACTGGCCATGTCTCAGCTTTGGATGAACCGCGTTTGAGAGTTCGTACAATCTTTTTTCGTTAGTTTGGAGCTTTTTGATGTTCGATCAGATTTATAGGCGAATGAATTTATGATGAAACATCTTGATGTTTACTTTTTTAGTTTAAGTGCGCGATAGGCCAACTTTTTGGGCTTCCCCATAACAAGGAATAAAGCATTTGCGAAAAAGATTATATAAGCTTACATAATCAGCTCTTTGTTATTTGATAAAATACATTTTATATGGACATTTTTTTAAACTGATGCCTTTAACGACTCAAACCGCTCATCGTGAATTTCGTTTCCCTTGTCAGATGTCTTTCTATGGCGAAAAAAAAATCGACGCACATTGAACGCGATAGAAATATATAAAAAACCCATCGTGATCGAGAAATTTTAACGAACACTCAAAAATAGCACAACACGATCACGGTCATGATCATGACGGATCACATTGTTAATTTTTAGAGAGTAAGAGATTGTCACAACACAACACGCATTTACAAAGGCTGTTTCTTGCAGCATGGTATTGCGTCGGGGACAAAAGCGCAGGAAATTAGCACATTTCACTCCCGGCCATTTAGAATTGCCTTTGTTTTAAGAACAATGTTTTAACTCGTTGTAGTTCTTTGTTTTATGCATTTTAATCGAAGAAATCGAGTTACAACTTCTAAAAAGACAAAAGCGGGACAAAAGCGCGGAAAATGAGCACATTTCCATCCCGGCGATTTAGAATTGCCTTTGTTTAGAGACAATTTTTTAACTCGTTGTAACTCTTTGTTTTATGCATTTTAATCGAAGTAATCAAGTTTCAACTTCTAAAAAGACCGAAAATATCGGCCGAAACGCCTGGAGCTTTTTGGTAGCAACTACTGTACTATTTCAGTCAAAGGCAATGTTTTTGAAAATATCTTACTTGATATTCATAATGCCCGACAATAATTGTCAAAGTTTTAAGGTCAAGCCATGTTTAGATAGCTCAATGAATAATTGAAAACTTCAAAGTGGGTTCTTTATTTTACAAATGATTTGTAAGGAAAAGAGTCTCTTGAATTTCTTGAGGGGGGTAGCCAATGAGAGAAAATAGGTGAAAATGCCAAACTTGGTAAATACTTAGTACTAACATCAAAGCCAAAGCGCGTTTACCTTGGTAGTTATGATACCATCAATTTGGGTATTGATACCATGAATTTCACTAGTAATATTTGTATCTTGGTCGTTCCTTCAAGTCTAGTATACGAACTTAACGCTGAAGTTCTTATTCGATGTTTTTTCTCTTGAAAAGGAGCTACTATGACAGCAAGAATTGAAGTAGCTAATGGGAAAAATTTCAGATACTTTTTTCGATGACGTCCCTAATTTAACAACTTGTATATAGTATTTACTTTTATATATTATATATAAATGTAAAACCTTTAACATCAGAAACTAGTTTCAAAAACCGTTTTATTATCATAACAATAACAACCGCTTTATTGCTTTTAAATAAACATGTAGAGGAAATTTGTATTAACACTAAATCTATTTCAGAAGCTGATGACACTTAATTTGCTGATAATTGCACATAACATGTTAAGGGACATTCATATATTTGATATTTACTGGTGTTAAAAAACAGACGATAAAAATTCTTTAGTAATTGATTGTAGATTGCTTAGTATGTTTGTTGAATCGGGTCGCTTCTATGATATTTTCATATAAAGGGTATAATGGTGTTTTTACCACATTGTAGTCGTGTGTTTGAACAATTCACACTGATGAAAAATTGCTTGCAGCTGAACAATCTGGTAATTCATTAAGTCCTTTTGTGCTTTTCAGTAAGGCAGAAAATAAACCAATGAAGAGCTGAAAGCTAGTGGAAGTAAGTCAACATTGTCTCGAAGTGCCATAAATAGAAAGTCGGAGGGGAGGGTTGAAATGAAATCCCGCAGTTTTGTTTTATTCGTCTTATTTTGTTAGTTTCTCAAGCTATTATTAAGTATTAACACTGGAAATGAATAAGTTCATTTTCACTTCTAGCAATTATTTTCCCCGTTGTTACTTTTTAATAGGATTTTAGGTTGTTACGTAAGCTAAGCTAAATTCTTTCTTTAGCCTAATTGGCTCCTAGGGCCGGCGCTTATCTCCAGTTTCTGTAGTGTTAAGCGTATGAGAATCTTTGACTCCCCCTGGACAGGACACTAATCTATCGCAGGTTAACCCCCAGCAGAGCTGGTATTCATTTATACAGCTGCATTAATCGACTGGAACAAAGTCAGTTAAAGTGTCTTGCTCAAGGACACAACATAGTGGTCTGGCCGGGGCTCGAATTCGCGAACCTAGGATTACGAGTCGAACACGCTAACCGCTCGGCCACTGCGCCGCTGAACAGGTTGTTACGTTTAAAGAAAAATTAATTTCCTCAGAATTTAGGTTTCTGTTTAGCTACGGCTCTATGGATGAAACAGAGTTTTTCCACAAACATAATGATTCGTTTCAAATCCCTAAGCAGAGCATGGAACTGTAAGAGAAACTGAGAAAATACCTATGTGCAATTTTTTTTTACTTTTTGTGTCTCGTCAGTTTTTATTTATCTAATTTAATATTGAGGGTAAGGTTTGGCAGGGATTGTGTAATTCACTTTTAAACAACAGAAACTTGGTATAATCGACTCATTCACCCAAAAAGTCTCCTCATATTCTCTATAGTGACTTATTTGTCTACACTGTCTGCGGAGGGGTTGGCGCAGTGGTAAAATCATTCGGCCTAGCAATCCTGAGGCCCCCGTATCGATTCCCAACCTGGTCAAGGGTTGTGTATTTGGGTGACCTTAATTCTTTTCAACTAAAGTTCACTCATCTTTCTATCTTTACGGGATCAGTAAAATGAGCACTAGCATACACGAACCGCTTTGATTCAAATGTTTTCACAGTCTTCTGGGGATAGCTACTAATCATTGTAAAACGCCTTTGAGCACATTCACATAAAAAGGGCGCTGTATATATGAATGCACCAATTACTTCTAACAGTATCAGACCTGAGCAGATGTATAAGCTTTCGTTGCCGTTCGAGTAAGTGTTCATTAATAAGTACTTCTAGCTGTAGCTCATCTTAACCGACACTAATTATATAATTTTCACTCTTCTTGTCTCCTTCCATTTCCACCCTTTTTTCAATTCCCTCACGTTATATTTAGGAAAATAAAAATTACCACCTGATACAGCCAGAAAAAAACTAGACCCTTATGAATATGAACTTGTTAGACTTGGCATTTGTACTTGACTAAAGCAACCGGCACGTTCCTCCCCACTTCCCTTTTAATTGTCGTCAATTGAGGTAAAAAGATTCAAGAAGCAGTTTGAAATCTGTAAACTACCCTTTGCCGGGGTGAACCAGTTTGAAAAATACTATCTGTTCAAGTGACACGATAGAATGTTTTTGTGTTCAAAAAGTTATAAATTAATATTACCATACTAACACTTTACGGCTGACTCTTAAAGAATGGCGTCTATCTACTGTTATACATACTAAACATGCATGAATCCCGGATTTTGTGAGCACAAAGGGCGAGCAAGATGGTGGGTTGCTAGTCGGATAAGGGGGTACAATTTCTCGGACATAGATGGTGTAAAAAATATAACTGAAAAAAGTGTTTAGGAGCTTTTTCAGTGTCTTGTTATGATAATTGAAGCTGATAAAATAATTCTAACAGAAGTTGTGAAATCTGCTTAGCGAAGCAGAATGCACAAAACCCAAACTATCTCTGTTTAATTGGAAGAATGAATAACTTAATGCTTATAATAACGTATTTTTTAGACTTACTACTCCTAAAATATGTCATTCACATTTATTGCCAAAAATTTGCTGTTAAAATCTTGCCGAAGGTAAACATAACTAATACGATTTTTAAATAAGTCGTCCAGGCGATGGGTTTCGATCGAGCCACCCCCCCCCCCCTCCCCACTCCCTCACCCAAACTCCGAATGCGTCCTTCTCTCCTGGATTTCCTCATCAACAGGCCTTTGTTGTTTCGTCACTATGTCAAATTTAGCAACCATTAGCTCATTACACAATAAATATAGCAAGATATGTTTAAATTGTTATACTTCATTTTATTGTTTTGCAATCATTGACCGAAAAGGTTTTTTTTCTTTTACAACCTGCCTTTGGATAAAAACAAATGAGATGTCATTTTAGTCCTTTACAGCATTAAATGAGGATACACCTGTTCTAGAACTCTCGATCATTTGTTTCAGAGGTTATATCTTTCCTAAGAAAAAACTTTATTTCTGTCAAGGACAAGACGTACAGTTAAGTAGTCTTGTATTGAAACAAGAGACAAAATGGAGTTTGTCACAGGTGTTCAAAGAAAAAATTCGCTGTGAAAGAGTTGCACGCATTAGTGTAGTAAATACGCTCAAAATTCTTTTATACGCGCTAATCTCATCAGGAACATAAATACAACGGCGAACGTTCTTGGTCACTGGGCAGACCTGAAACGTTCAGAATGTTGAGTTTAGTTCTTTTTCTGGCTGCAAGCTCTGCCGCTGCTGGTAAGTAACATTCACAGAAATTCATTTTTCGGTCGGGAATTTACCCACCCTCAACATACAAATGTTATTTAACGAGCTACCTTTTTCTTTTCTTTTATATAGCATTGTAGAGATGACGTATTAGCTAGAGAGAACATCTGTCCAAGCAATTAAGACGTAGCCCTTTCAGGTCTAACGGTCGAGCATAACCGTCCGTAACCCGTTAATGTCATGGTGTCCTTTTCGAGCGCATCGATGTAGGTTATTGCTCTCCTGCCCCTATTTACACTTCCATCAGTTGGCTCCGAGAGAATTGTTTTTGATTATTCTTTTTAGCCCTTCGTGACTAATTGAAATTCGAACCCCACCGAGGTCAGAGATTTTTTTCCCTTCCCTTTGTTTGGATTATACCCCGTTCCAGTGGTTAGGCCTCACTTGAATCTATACATGCTGTGTAAATACTTTTTTCTTTCAGGTTTCCGTTGCAATTTTGACCAGCAAAATTGTGGCTTCGTAAACCCCAAATGGGACGACTTTGATTGGAGCAGGAGAGCGGGGGCTACGCCCTCCAAGGGAACCGGACCATCAGCAGATCATACCAGCGGAAAAGGTGCGTCGGTGGATGATTTTTCAAAACACGTTCAATTTTGCAACTGTCTCGAACATCTGAAGTACATTACATATGCATCTTCAGCACTTGTTGTTTAATTCTTGGCTCTTACCCTGATCCCTTGTTCCATTCTGTACAGGAAAATACATGTATCTAGCCCCAGGTAAAGGTGGGCACCAAGAAGGCGAATTTGCTGTCTTGGACAAACACAGGCTGAAGTTCACCGGAAACACGTGTGTTACTTTCTGGTATCACATGTACGGAGTTGACGTAGGCTATTTAGATGTATATGTATCTGGTATCACATGTACGGAGTTGACGTAGGCTATTTAGATGTATATGTATCTGGTATCACATGTACGGAGTTGACG